>PISX010010006.1:0-72585 GCA_004024625.1 Mellivora capensis | reverse complement strand
GGTATATATACACGATGGAATACTATGCAGCCATCAAAAGAAATGAAATCTTGCCATTCGCAACGACGTGGATGGAACTAGAGGGTATCATGCTTAGTGAAATAAGTCAATCAGAGAAAGACAACTATCATATGATATCCCTGATATGAGGAAGTGGAGATGCAACATGGGGGACTAGGGGGGCAGAAAAAGAAGAAAAACAAGATGGGATTGGGAGGGAGACAAACCATAAGTGACTCTTAATCTCACAACACAGACTGAGGGTTGCTGGGGGGAGGGGGTCGGGAAAGGTGGGTGGGATAATGGACATTGGGGAGGGTATGTGCTATGGTTAGTGCTGTGAAGTGTGTAAACCTGGCGATTCACAGACATGTACCCCTGGGGATAAAAATTTGTTTATAAAAAAAAATAAATTAAAAAATTTAAAAAAAAATAAAATATTGTGTGGTACTCAAAAAAAAAAAAAAAAAAATTCGACAACAAAACTCCAAATCAACCACATTCTTACATGGGAAAAAAGAGCTACTGCCCCTGTACACATGGGCTTACTCCAACCTTAGAGCTATTGGTGACTTAGAATTAAGAAAAAGGTGTGCAATGTACAAAGGATTGAGATACCAGTTTATCCACTTCCTTTTTGGTTCAGGTGTTGGTTGTTGTTTAATGCTCTGGTTTTTTCTTTTGTTTTGCTTCCTGAAACTTTCTGTTGCTACCTTACATTGCTAAATTAAGAACTAGGATAGCAGATTCTTTAGAAAAAAGTAATGAAGACATAAACACTTTGATTATTATGTTAGACAAAGCAGTTTAAGATATGTAATTGACACATCGCAAAAGATGTGCATTTTGTTCACATTTTCACTGAATTCTTGAAAATCATGATGCTAGGTAAGACTGTGTTTTATTTCCATGTAAAGATGGTAGTTGTTCCTTCTCTCTAGTCTCGTTTTTTCTCTATTGAAACTGGAATTTTGAAATTATCAGGCCATAACAGGTCTAATAATGAGATGGGATAAATAAGATGAACAGTGAAGTAGAAGGTTTCATGTGCCCATTTGACTCATTAACATTTTCTTCTCTATAGTCTTTTTCATTCCCAAAGAGATAGCAAACATTTCAAAGTAGCTGAAACACTTTTTGAAATTTCAGTTCCAAAACGTGTTTGTAAATTGCCTTTTAATAGTTATTGTATACAAAGGAGCAAAAGGAATGCAGAAAAAAATAGAAGGAACAAGGGAAACAATGTATTTGCTAGTTTTCTATAAAATATTCAGTTTCTGAATAGGAAAATGACACTTTAAAAAACTTATATAAATTAAGAGAGGTGTGACCAGCCCCTTTTAAATGTTCTGATCAAAATAAAATAAAAATGTTCTGACCAAAGTGATTAATTACTTGAAAAAAGTAATTATTAATACTAACCAATACCTTTGTTTGTATACCTCAAGTTTTCAGTGCACTGAGAGTTCTCAAAGCACATCAAATCTACCTCCACTTTAACTCTTATACATGGCAAGCCATAGCATCATTTTACAAATGACAGGGGTGCCTGGGTGGCTCAGTGGTTTAAAGCCTCTGCCTTCGGCTTGGGTCATGATCCCAGGGTCCTGGGATCGAGTCCCACATCGGGCTCTCTGCTCAGCAGGGAGCCTGCTTCCTCCTCTCTCTCTCTCTGCCTGACTCTCTGCCTACTTGTGATCTCTGTCTGTCAAATAAATAAATAAAATCTTAAAAAAAATAAAAAATAAAAAAACAAATGACAAAACCCAAACTGCAGAGGATAAATAAACTTTCCATGGCCACCCCATGAAAAAATGGTTATAACTGAGATTATGCTCAGATAATTGCCCTGGTTTTAGAATTGTATCATGGACATTTTAATTAGCATTCTGGTTACAGTGTCAAATTGATAGTTTATACAGTTATGAATCCAGGTTTGTTTCTCTCCATCTCCCACTAAAAACAGCATATAAATTAAATTTGATAATATTTAATATGTTATTTTAGAATAGGAAAGGCAGAATTCTTCTCTCAGAACGTGAAAACTGTGGTCTCACTTAGAGATTTGCCAGGAAAAAAAAAAGACGTTAATGACTTATGACTAAAGATGTGAACGTCTATCTGATAAAGTTTAAAAAAGCTTTAAAATAACCTTGATCATAATAAAGATCATAGTATTTTGGAGCAACTCTATTTCAGAAAATTTTCCTGAAAGAAATCCCATTAGCATGGGACAAATACAGCCCAAGGTCAGTGATACAAATGGGAAAAGATAGAGGGAGTAACAAGATTCCCTAGAATAAGCTTCTTTGACTTATTAGTTCAAGAACATAGGCATCCAATTGGGTTCTTCGCAGGGAGTGGAAGAGATAAATACTCTTTTAATTCCCGTGATGCTGTTGTGACATTGGATGCAGTTTCTGCATTACAACAGAATACAACATGCCAAAGCTAAGTGGTGCATGGTTTGAAAAAGATGTAAGAATTTTTTAATAAGGAAAAAAAATCTGTTTAAAAATTCTTATTGCTACTTTCTCCCTTTCCCCATTGTATCTTTACACAGTAACAGGTGCTGAGTTACAGAGTCATTATAATTTCATTTGATGTCAGATTATCATTTGGGGGCACTAGTTACAAATAAGAGCCATGTTTTAGGTGGTGTGAAGCAAACACAGTGTGACACTTTATCAAGATCAGCCCAACCAGCCCAACCAACCAGAAGTTCCCCGCTGTCCCCTTGATCAGTACCTGGTTGAAACACTGGCACAGGGCTAACCTTGAATAAATGGTAGCAGGTACTGTCATTACCAACTCTTTCTAAAGGAGATTTTTGTCAGTTCAGTACCTCACACAGCTTCTCTAATTAATCTGCAGTCCCCTACTTTTGAACCCTTCAATTTCATCCACTCTGGAAAAGACTCCTTTCAGAACTGGACCAAAGCCCATGGTCACTAGAAAAATGTCGTTCTTCTACCAGTTAAGTGGAAAAATTTGTGATGTAGTTCATCTATAGAGCTTAGGGACAACTGATGGAAGATTTGCTAGCTTAGAAAGGATTACCAGCCAAATCTTAAATCTGACATTATTTCACTAAATACTTAAGATATTTTATTATTTAAATTCACTTACTCTTTCACACAGGCCTTTATATCACATTACAAAAATACTTAAAACTACACATTTTCTGCTAAAAACATAATATTGTTTAAAGTAATTTCCCTAAAGGGCACCTGGGTGGCTCAGTTAAGTGTCTGCCTTCAGCTCAGGGTCCTGGGATCAAGTCCCCCATTGGTCTCCCTGCTCTGTGGGGAGGTCTGTGCTTCTCTCTCTCCCTCTGCTATCCCCCCCTGCTTGTGTTCTCTCTCTGTCAGATAAATAAACAGTATCCTTTAAAAAATTTCCCTAAAAATAAATTTTCTCTAGTTCACATGACATGCACGCAGGAAACAAGGTATCTAGGTTCTCAACGCCTTTTGTCTGATGGCCTATTAGTTTAGCACTTCACATCATAGTGGCCTGCTATAGTATTAAAATGCTGATCCATTAATTCTCCTACTATTTTGAGAGGGGTTTTTAAAGTAAAACAAGTTTCTTTACTCCAGTATTTCTTAGAGCCCTGGCTAGACAATATATATTATAAATCTAGAGGGAGCTATGGATCATGTAGTATTGGCCAAACACATTTACCTGTGGAATATATTTTTTAGGTCCATTTAAGACCATCTCCTGAAAAAGCATTTGAGGACCTACTGCCATAGAAAATAGTAATATTTTTGTGAACTTTTGTGAGTGAATCCTAGTTCAAATATAGAAATAATTCAATCAATGAGACAATATTAATAAGGATACAACCGGGAGGAAAATATATTTCATTATTTCTTAATTATTAGATTACATTATTAGATCAAGGATTCTATAAAAGCTTGTGAGTAGTTTTATTAGATTTTAGTTTCTCATGGAAAGACCATAAAATTGCTGCCAAATACTTCATATTATCTAATATATTTAATGATTTACAAAATATAAATCATATTTTTAAAAAAATTAAAGAAATAGGGTTTGATATATTTAAATATCTTTTAATTTGGAAAAAAAATCCCTGAATTGTGGATGAGATGCAGAATAAAGAAATGAAAATGATACCTTGGGATTCATAATGATACATTATAGCACACTCAACATTCACTGTTTCTTGCTCACCTATAAGAGTTCTTAAATGAACAATAAGGAATTCAATTACTATATCATTTCCAACAAAACTGGAAAATAACATAAAATATAATGAAAAAAGGTTTTTGTGACCTAAAAGTGAATATATGTCCATGGGAGCTGGGGTTTATTACATGTAAAGTGAACTATAATCCTCATATATTTCCTACTGGAAATATTAGAATTAAGAGATTGATTTTAATGAGATGTTTCAGGGTTTAAAAAGACATAGAAAGATTGAAAGTGAAGAATTCATAGATTAAAAATTTGAAAATACAATCTAATGACAAAAGCTTATGCCAGTTAATTAACTTTGGGAACAGTAAATGAGGGTAGACATGACTATCTTCAGGATAATTCAAACATATCGTTCTGAACAGTAAGGGACTATTAATACACCTATTGCCAACATTAGAAGAAGAAAAATACAGTTTGGGAACATTTTTGTTTTTTTAGATAGAAAAGACGACCATGAACTGTTATTTGATATAAAGCTTATTGTTAGGGTCCGTGGAACGAGAAAGGAATGAGACTGATGCAAAGCGAAGGTCAAACAAAGCTTTATTTCATGCCAAGCATCGAAACTCAAACCGACCAATCGGGGCGTCTCTTACAAAGAGGCTACCACGACCAGGACACCGACCCTGACGACTCCCCTACCTGACGACTCATCTACCGGACAACTACTCTCCCTGCTAGGACGCTCACGGCGAGGACGCTCACGGCGAGGCCGCTCCTGGGCGACCACAACGACCACGACGCTCCTGATGCTCCCGACAACTACCCCAACTACTAGCACTACTCCTCTCCTGCCTCACAGACTAAACTTTATAGAGGTGGGGTTGAGCCTGGCTATACACAGGTGGCCAATGAGATTGCAACAGACAAGGGAAACTGCACAGTCATGCTCAGTCAGCAATACGGGTGGCCAATTGAATTCCAATCAACCATAGCAAATATGTGCATGCCCCACTGATTGGATGTCTCCATCCGGCCTGGCCCGCCCCTATATCTGGGGTTTGCAAGTAAATTCCTCTGGGAGGGCCAGGGTCAGTCTAAGTTTACAACGAAATGGCTCCCTCTGGCTAACCAGGCCCCTACACTTATCATGTAGATGCTAATTATTTTTTACAGTGATATTCTATGCTATCTTTTTTTGAAGGTATATGTATAAATCCACATACACACCCAATATATATTATATGTACATGTACAATGCATTCAAAAGAAAATTAAGATCTATTTGAGGTGCTATGTTAAAAAATTTTAAAAATTTTATGAGTCTGTACAAGTGAGGGTGTTCAATAATCTTACTAACAATTCAACCAACCCAAGTTTTATATGATCAGTTTAACAGTGGAAAATTCAGTGAAGCAGAGAAGGGGAAGAATTATGATAAAGAGGGACACGAGTATCAGTGACCACTTTTAATGTGTTGTATGTAGTAGAGGTCAATGGATGTGTATGGGTTTAGCATTATACCAATTTGCTTTTTTTATTCAAGTTTCAGTTAACATATAGTGCAATATTAGTTTCAGGTGTAGAATTTAGTGATTCAGCACTTACATACAATAGCCAGTGGTCATCACAGCAAGTTCCCTCCTTCATACCCATTAACCATTTAGCCCATTCACCCACATACCTCCTCTCCAGCAGCCTTGTTTGTTCTGTATAGTTAAGAATCTTCTTTTATGGTTTGCCTATCTCTTTTTTTTTCCTCTATGTTCATCTGTTTCATTCCTTATATTCCACATGTGAGTGAAATTATGATATTTGTCTTTCTCTGACTGACACGTTTCATTTGGCATAATATACTCTTGTTCTTCCCACGTCATTGCAAATGAGAAGCTTTCACTCTTTTTGATGGCTGAGTAATATGCCATGACATGAACACACACGTGCATGTGCCCCCCCAACACACACACATACACACATACCCCATGTCTTCTTTATCCATTCATCAGCTGATGGATGTTTGGGCTCTTTCCATAATTTGGCTACTATTGATAGTGCTGCTATAAACATCAGGGTGCACAAGTCCCTTCTAATCAGTATTTTTGTATCTTTTGGATGAGTACCTAGTAGTTCACTTGTTGGATCATAGGGTAGTTTTATTTTTTAACTTTTTGAGGAAACTCCATACTGTTCTCCAGAGTGGCTGCTCTGTTTGCATTCCCACCAACAGTGTAGGAAGCTTTCCCTTTCTATGCGTCCTCACCAACATTTGTTGTTTCCTATGTTGTTCATTCTAGCCATTCTGACAAGTTTGAGGAGATATCTCACTGCAGTTTTGATTTGTATTTCCCTGATGATGAGTGATGTTGAACATTTTTTCTTGTGTCTGTTAGACATTTGTTTGTCTTCTTTGGAAAAATGTTTATTCATGTCTTCTGCTCATTTCTTAATTGGATTATTTGGGGGTTTGGGGTATTGAGTTTGATGGGTTCTTTATAGATCCTGGATACTAATCCTTTATCACATATGTCCTTTGCAAGCATCTTCTCCCATTCCAAAGGTTGCCTTTTAGTTTGATTGTTTCCTTTGCTGCGCAGAAACGTTTTTATCTTGATGCAGTCCCAATAGTTCATTTTTGCTTTTGTTTCCCTTACCTCAGGAGATGTATCTAATAAGAAGTTGCTATACCAACATCAAAGAGATTGTTGCCTGTGTTCTCCTCCAGGATTCCGGTGATTTCCTGTCTCACATTTAGGTCGTTCATCCACTTTGAATTTATTTTTGTGCATGGTGTAGAAAAGTGGTCCAATTTCATTCTTTTGCATGTTGGGGTCCAGTTTTCTCAACACTGTTTGTCAAAGAGATTGCCCTTTTTTTTCCTTTGGATATTCTTTCCTGCTTTGTCAAAGACTAGTCGATCACATTCATTTATTAATTTTAAAGGATACATTATGAGCTACTGCTTCTTCATGTACAAAATGTGGATAGTAATGTATTTTTCATAGTTATTAGAAGGATTAAATATACTGTAGGTAAAGTATCTATTAACAGCACTGTTTATTGATAATCTATGTTTTAAAATTAATTTTGGAGATAAGTTAATGGAGACTTAGAAAAAGCCAGATGTGTAAGTAACAAGAGAAATGTCAGATCTGAATCCAGCCCTTCTCCTGACTCTTGTAATTCTTCTCCTTCTCTTGTAATTCTGTCCCTAACTACTACACTGTCCCTAACTACTGTCCCTAACTACTACACCAGAGCAACTTCTCCCCACCTTTTATAGTTCATCACAATTTAATATTTCCTTTGTTGAGAATTTATCATTTTTAACCTGTCTTCTTATATTTTTATGTATTACCTTTATTCATAAATTATAGGCTTTTTAAAGACTCATGCATATTTATATCTTTCATTTTTATTACAAAAATGATTTAAATATCATGGATATTCCAAAATGCCTATTGAATGAATAAATTAATGAATTAGAAAAGATTGGCTGCAATAATTAGATTCCCTTTGAATGGATCCAAGAGCTCACTTATTCTAAATTCTTCTTTGGTGAATGCTATATTGATATGGGGTTGCAGTGTTTAAAGTTATTATAAATATCCCAACTTTAGCTTCTGGCAAACCCTACTGAGATATATAATCATAATGCTAATTTGAACTTTACACTTAATACTTCTCAATAATTTTATTGCCATTGATACTAGCACTAATTCTCTATAGTACTTGAAAGTTTAAAACTATTGTGCTTATAGAAAAAAGTAATAAAATATTCAGTTCCAGATTTTTAGCAAGAGCTCATGCAGTTAGTTAGTGAAATGCTCAAAACCACACTAAGTGCCATTTTGAAGCAAAAATCAAAGAAAGTCCTCTGTGGACACATGTTGTACATTTAAAGACCTAATTGAGATATGTAAAGTTTATCATTAAATTGCAATAGGAAGATAAAGTTTTTTCCAGTTAATAAATTAATTACTTTTCCCAGGTTGTTTGATATCCTAATGCAGTCTTGGGCTTAGAAAAGATAGATTATATGGTTCAAATAATAATGTTTAAGAAACAAACATTAGAATCATAGAGAACTATTTTAAATAAAAGAAAGAAAACAAGAAGTTTGCTCCTGATTTTTTTTAAGTTGCAAAATGCAAGGAGAAGAATCAGGCTGAATCATTTGTCTAACCTGTGGTTGAAGGCTGATGGGAAGCAGCTGAATGATGATTACTGTGAAGAGATGACACCAAATGAAATGGAGACATCTGAAAGTATTCAAGCTCACACCACCAAATGGTGGGATATATAAATTGTACTGGAGTCTTTGAAAGCTTATGACTAAGTGTTCAAATAGCACAGTAGCGAATGTTTTCCTCTCCTATCGTCCATGTTGAAATCCTCATGTTAATTAGTGTTAAGGGCAAATGTCACATATGGATTTAAGTGGATATTTCTAAACGATAGAAAATACAGATCCTGTATTTGATTGAAAATAGTTGAAGAGAAGCATAAGGGAAGAAATCACCCTGTAGGGAGACTGTTAAGACAAAATCAATAGCTCTTTGGGGGACCTTATTAATTTAATTTTATCCAGGTTCACCTGGCATTTTTGTGAAACTGCAGTCCTAATGATATAGAACCAATCAGAATACACAGGTGATACATCCTGTTGGGGAGACCAAGGAATGTTAACAGATGTGGTCATAACCAAACTTTTGCTAAGGGAGCCAACCAATGCACATATAATCAGTTTTTCCTTCAGCTGCCTACGTTATTCTTATATATCCCTATGTATTTTTAAGTTATTTCTGTAAGAGAATGTGTTTAGTAATTTTTCTGTTTTCAACTAGTACTTTACATTTGTGGCAAGAATATCAACTCATAGGTGCTCATGAAAGGTATTGACAAGAACCCATGACCATCAGAATCAATGAGATATATTTCATCTATGCATAAGTATTGTATATTCAACAAAATGCTCTATAGTAGGAATTGTGTGGGACTGAAATATATGTAATATGAGGTCTGTAAGCATAAGTGCTTGCAATTTAGTTTGGCATATAAGGTAAAATGAGTCTTCCATCCACCAGCCCTAGTGAATTATCTTATATACTTATGCCTTTCATACATTCTATCAGGAAGTCCTCTTGGCATGACCTCCAAAATCTATTTCGTATCTTTGCAAACACTCCACTCTAAGTTTCCATCATTCTCTCCAGGAATAATTTCAAAGCTTTCTAAAAGATATCTATGTCCACTGTCCCACTTCTTCCTTGTTCCCCTCCTCCACCTAATCCAGCCTCTGAAAACAGCATGTGTAAATTTTTAAAGCTAAATTCTTTCTCTCCTAAAAATCCATCACTGACTTCTCACCACACTTGGAATATATCCAAGCTCATAGCCATGATCTTTATAGCTTTAAATAAATTGGCCTCTTCCTATCTGTTCAACCTTATTTCATACTACTTTTACTTTCTCTCAGTGTATGAACCATATAAACCTTTCTGATTCTGATTCCAATGTATTTGTAATTCTTCTAGGATCTTTATATTAGTGATATGCCTTATCTGGAATGTTCTTGGTGTGTACTTATATGTCTCCTTTATATAATATATATCTCACCTTAAACATTTTCTCTTCAGGTAAGCTGTATTTAAATATTTCTGTGTAGCAGATTATATAATAATTTAGTCACTTAAAACAACAAATGTTTATTGTAAAGTTCCTGTGGGTCACAAATGGCTTAGAGTGGTTTAGTTGAGGTTCTCTGGCTCAGGGTCTCATAAGGGATCAGCCAGGGCTAAAGTTTATTTCAAAGCTCAACTAAAGAATTATTCACTTCCAAGCTCACCAGTGGTTGTTGGCAGAATTCAGGTACTCACTAGACACTGGCAAGAGACATTAGTTTCTTATTACATGGGCTCATTCACAAGGCTTCTTAAAACATGGAAGCTGATTTCCCTCAAAGTGAATGAACAAAAGAGGGAGAGCTCTCTCTTCCAGCTCAAGATGGAAGCCATTTTTAATCTAATCTTGGAGAAACGACATCTTATTTCTTCTGCTGTATTCTGTTCATTAGAATCTAGTCAGTAACAAGTCTAACTACTATATTCTGTTCATTAGAATCTAGTCAATAAATCTAATAGTCAATAAATCTAACCCACACTGAAGTAGGAGGTTTTATAGAAGAGTATGAACAACAGAAAGTGATGTTCTTTTGGTGCCATTGTAGAAGCTGGCCACACCATTCTGTTTTAAGGCCCTTGATGATTCATATCCCATCCACATACAAAACACATCCCCTCTCAAGGTTTCTAAAAGTCTATCAGCAAGGGTCCAAAATCCAGAATCCCATCATCTAAATATGGGTAATGTGGATGAAACTCCTTAAGAATAGCTACTGAAGTACAGCTATTTGAATTTGGTTCCTCTTGATCTGTAGAACTATGAAACCAAAGGGGTATTATACACTCTCCCTATACTCTCTCTTCAATAGAGGGACAGAAATAGGGTATCCTCTATAGATATCCATCTTCAAAAATGATGCACAAGGAAGTCACTGGTCCATAGCAATTGTGGAATCCAGTCAGGTAAATGTTGAAAGTTCTTTGATTAGTTTTCAAGGACTGTAAATAATTATTTAACTTCACAGCTCCACAGCCTGAGCTCCTGGTTCTATTCTATGAGTATGCATTCTTTTTTTTTTACAGGTTAGTAGCTTTCTTAGCCTACCTCTTGCCAGTAGAATTGAGGGGTTCCTCTTTACATTTTATCCTATCTCTGTGTCCCTCACTCCATGCTAACAGTATTTCTGTTGCTTTAATTCTTTTTCTTGGGGTGGGGGTTCATCTTTTAAAAACTTTTTAACATCAGAATAATCAACATACAGTCTTTTATTAGTTTCAGGTATACAATATAGTGATCCAACAATTCTATACATGACTCAGTGCTCATCATGATAAGAGTACTTTTAATCTCCTTCACCTATTTCATCCATCCCCCCTGCCCACCTTCCCTCTGGTAACCATCAGTTTGTTCTTTGTAGTTAAGAATCTGGTTTTTAGTTTGTCTCTCTTTTTTTTTTTTTGTTCATATGTTTCTTAAATTCTACATATGATAGAAATCATATGGTATTTGTTTTTACTCTGACTTCTTTCACTTAGCATTATACTCTGTAGATCCATCCATGTTGTTGTAAATGGCAAGAGTTCATTCCTTCTTATGGCTTAGTAATATTCCAGGTATATACATACCAATATCTTTTTTATCCATTCATCTATTGATGGCACTTGCGTAGCCTCCATAACTTGGCTATTGTAAATAGTGCTGCCATAAACCTAGGGGTGCATATATCTTTTTAAATTAGTGTTTTCATACTCATAAAGTAAATACCCAGTAGCAGAATTACTGGATCATATGGTAATTTTTTGAGGAACCTAGTTTTGATGTTTTGAGGAACCTCCATACTGTTTTCCAGTGACTGCACCAGTTTTCATTCCTGCTAACAGTGCATGAGGGTTCCATTTTCTCTACATCCTTGCTAGCACTTGTTGTTTATTGTGTTCTTTATTTTAGCCATTCTGACAGGTATGAGACATCTTATTGTACTTTTGATTTGTGTTTCCCTGATGATGAGTGATGTTGAGCATCATTTCATGTGTCTATTGGTCATCTGTATATCTTCTTTGGAGAAATACCCATGTCTTCTGACCATTTTTATTTGGATTATCTGGGTTCTTTTGTGTTAAATTTCATAAATTATTTATATATTTTCAATTCTAACCCTTTATCAGATACGTCATTTGGAAATAACTTCTTCCATTCAATAGATTGCCTTTTGGTTTTGTTGATTTCCTTGTCTGTGCAGAAGATTTTATTTTGATGTATTCCCATTAGTTAATGTTTGCTTTTGCTTCCCTTGCCTCAAGAGTCATATCTAGAAAAATGTTGCCATAGTGGATATCAGAGAAATTACTATTTCTGTTCTTTTACAGGATTTTTATGGTTTCAGGTCTCACATTTAGGTCTTAAATTAATTTTGAGTTCATTTTTGTGTATGGTATAAATTTTTTTTTATTATTTTATTCTTTTGCATTTAGCGGTACAGTTTTCTCAGCTTTTCTAGCACCATTTGTTGAAGAGACTGTCTTTTTTTCCTATTGCATATTCTTGCCCTTTTTTTTTTAAACCTAAGATTAATTGACCATATAACTGTGGGTTTATTTCTGGGCTTTCCATTCTGTTCTATTGATGTATGTGTCTATTTTTGTGCCAAGACCGTACTTTTTTGATTACTACAGCCTTGTAATATATTGTGAAATGTGGGATTGTGATACCTTCAGTTTATTTTTCTTTTTTAATACTGCTTGGGATATTTGGGGCCATTTGTGGATCCATAAGGATTTTAGGATTATTTGTTTGAGTACTCTATAAATATTGGTATTTTGATAGGGATTGCATTAAATCTATAGATTGCTTTGCATAGAATGGACTTTTTAACAATATTAATTCTTTTGGTCCATGAGCATGGGATATCTTTCCATATGCTTAAGTCAACTTTTATTTCTTTCATCAGTTTTATACTTTTTAGGGCACATAGTCTTTCACCTCCTTGTTTAAGTGTATTCCTAGGTATTTTATTATTTTTGATGCAATTGTAAATGAGACAGTTTCCTCCTCCTGCTATATCATTATTAGTGTATGGAAAAAAGGAATGTATTTCTGTATACCAATTTTGTTTCTGTGACCTTACTGACTTTATCAGTTCTAGCAGTTTTGGGGGGTCTTTAGGATTTTCTGTATATACTACTACATCATCTGCAAATAGTGGATATTTTACTTCTTCCTTACCAATTTGGAGGCCTTCTATTTCTTATCCAATTGCTGTGGCTGGGACTTGTAATACTATGTTGAATACAAATGATGAGAGTAGACATCCTTGTCTTATTCTAGATCTTAGGAAAAAACTCTCACTTTTCACCATTGAATATGCTGCTAGCTGTAAGTTTTTCATATATGGCCTTTACTATGTAGACCTATGTTACCTCTAAACTTACTTTGTTGAGGGTTTTTATCATAAATGGATGTTGTACTTTGTCAAATGGTTTTTCTGCATCTGTTGAAATGATCATATATGGTTTTTATACTTTCTCTTGTTGATGCGTTGTATCACATCGATTGATTCGTGAATATTGAGCCACCCTTGCATCACAGGAATAGATCCCACTTGATCATTGTGAATGATTTTTTTTAAAGTATTGTTAATCAATAAGAGAGGAGAGAAGAACCATATGGTCTTCTCAATTGATTCAGAAAAAATCATTTGACAAGATACAGCATCTGTTCCTGATTAAAATGATTCAAAGTATAGGGATAGAGGGAACATTCCTCAACTTCATAAAATCTAACTATGAAAAACCCAAAGTGAATATCATCCTCAATGGGGAAAAGCTGGCAGCCTTCCCTTTGAGATCAGGAACATGGCAAGGATGTTCACTCTCGCCACTGTTGTTTAACATAGTACTAGAAGTCCTAGAAACAGCAATCAGACAACAAAAAGAAATAAAAGGTATTCAAATTGGCAATGACAAAGTCAAACTCTCTCTCTTTGCAGATGACATGATACTTTATATGGAAAACCCAAAAGCCTCCACCCCCAAACTATCAGAACTCATACAGCAATTCAGTAATGTGGCAGGATACAAAATTGATGTACAGAAATCAGTTGCTTTCTTATACACTAACAATGAAAAAATAGAAAAGGAAATTAGAGAATCAATTCCATTTACTATAGCACCAAAAACCATAAGATACCTGGGAATAAACCTAACCAAAGAGGTAAAGGATTTGTACTTGAGGAACTACAGAACACTCATGAAAGAAATTAAAGAAGACACAAAATGATAGAAGAGCATTCCATGCTCATGTGTTGGAAGAATAAACATTGTTAAAATGTCTATACTGCCTAGAGCCATCTCTACTTTCAGTCCCATCCTGATCAAAATTCCACTGGCATTTTTCAAAGAGCTGGAAAAATCCTAAAATTTGCATGGAACCAGAAGAGACACACATTGCTAAGGAAGTGTTGAAAAAGAAAAACAAAACTGGGGGCATCATGTTGCCTGATGTCAAGCTTTACTACAAAGCTGTGATTATCAAGACAGCATGGTACTGGCACAAAAACAGACACATAGACCAGTGGAACAAAGTAGAGAGCCCAGATATGGACCCTCAACTCTGTGGTCAAATAATCTTCAATAAAGCAGGAAAAAATACGCAGTGGAAAAAAGACAGTCTCTTCAATAAATGGTGCTGGGAAAATTGGACAGCTATGTGTAGGAGAATGAAACTCGACCATTCTCTTACATGATACACAGAGATAAACTCGAAATGGATAAAAGACCTCAACATGAGATAGGAATCTGTCGAAATCCTAGAGGAGAACATAGGCAGTAACCACTTTGACATTGGCCACAGCAATTTCTTTTAAGACATGTCTCCAAAGGCAAAGGAAACAAAAGTGAAAATGAACTTTAGGACTTCATCAAGATCAAAAGCTTCTGCACAGCAGAGGAAATAGTCAACAAAACAAGAGGCAACCCATGGAATAGGAGAAGATATTTGCAAGTGACACTACAGACAAAGGGCTAATATCCAAGATCTATAAGGAACTCCTCAAACTCAACACATGCAAAACAGATAATCACATCAAAAAATGGGCAGAAGACATGAACAGACACTTCTCCAAAGAAGACATACAATGGCTAACAGACACATGAAAAATGTTCATCATCATTAGCCATCAGGGAGATTCAAATCAAAACCACATTAAGATACCACATTATACCAGTTAGAATTGTCAAAATCAACAAGACAGTAAAGAACAAGTGTTGGAGACAATGTGGAGAAAGGGGAACCCTCTTACACTGTTGGTGGGAATGCAAGTTGGTGCAGCCCCTTTGGAAAACAATGTGGAGATTCCTTAAGTAATTAAAAATAGACCTACCTTATGAACCTGCAATTGCACTACTGGGTATTTTACCCCAAAGATACAGATGTAGTGAAAAGAAGGGCCATCTGTACCCCAATGTTCATAGCAGCAATGGCCACGGTCGCCAAACTGTGGAAAGAACCAAGATGCCCTTCCACGGACGAATGGATAAGGAAGATGTGGTCCATATACACTATGGAGTATTATGCCTCCATCAGAAAGGATGAATATCCAACTTTTGTATCAACATGGATCGGACTGGAAGAGATTATGCTGAGTGAAATAAATCAAGCAGAGAGAGTCAAGTATCATATGGTTTCACTTACTTGTGGAACATAAGGAATAACATGGAGGACATTGGGAGATGGAGAGGAGAAGTGAGTTGTGGGAAATCGGAGGGGGAGACAAACCATGAGAGACAGTGGACTCTGAGAAACAAATTGAGGGTTTTAGAGAGGAGAGAGGTGGAGTGTTGGGTGAGCCTGATGTTGGGTACTAAGGAGGGCACATATTGCATGGAGCACTGGGTGTGGTACATAAACAATGAATTTTGGAATATTGAAAAAAATTAAATTAAAAAAAACAAAAACACACACAAGAAAGTATTGTTAGATTCAGTCTTAATATATATTTTTTAAGATTTTATTTATTTATCTGACAGAGAGAGATCACAAGTAGGCAGAGAGACAGGCAGAGAGAGAGGGGGAAGCAGGCTCCCCGTTAAGCAGAGAGCCTGATGTGGAGCTCGGGGCTCGATCCCAGGACCCTGAGATCTTGACCTGAGCCAAAGGCAGAGGCTTTAACCCACTGAGCCACCCAGGCGCCCCATAGTGTTAATATTTTGTTGATGATTTTTGTGTCTGTGCTTATCAGAGATATTGGCTTGTAGTTCTCTTATTTTGTAGTATAATTATCTGCTTTTGGTGTCAGGGTAATTCTGGCCTTCTAAAATAAATTTGTAAGCTTTCATTTTTCTATTTTTTGGAATAATTTGAGCAGAACATGTATTAACTCTTCTTTAACTGCTTGATAGAATTCACCTGTGAAGCCATCTGGTCTTGGACTTTTGTTTGAGAGTTTTTTGATTACTGCTCCGATTTCACTGCTGGTAATCAGTCTGTTCAAGTTTCCTATTTCTTCATGATTCAGTTTTGGGGGGTTATGTTTCTAGAGATTTATCCATTTCTTCTAGGTTGTCTATTTGTTGGCATGTAATTTTTTATAATGTTCTCTTGTAATCCTTTATACTTCTGTTATGTCAGTTATTATTTCTTCTCTTTCCTTTCTGATTTTGTTTATTTGAATCCTTTCTTTTACTTTCTTATTTTTTATGACTTTGGCTAAAGGCTTATCAATTTTTTTGATCTTTTCAAAGAACCACCTCCTAGTTTCATTGATCTGTTCTTCTATTTTTTTTTTTTTAAGTTTCTATTGGATTTGTTTCTGCTCTGATCTTTATTTTTTCCTTTCTTGTACTGGTTATGGGTTTTGTTTGTGCTTCTGAGTGTAAACTTCTAGGTGTGAGATTAGATTGTTTATTTGAAATATTTCTTGCTCCTTGAGGTGGATCTGTATTGCTATAAACTTCCTTCTAGTACAGTTTTTGCTGCAACCAATGAGTTTGGACTGTTGTGTTTCCAGTTTCTTTTGTCTCCATGTATTTTTTTTTTAATTTCTTCTTTAATTTCTTGGTTGACCCGTTCCTTCGTTACTGCCATGTTATTTATCTTCCATCTATCTTTCCAATTTTTTCTTGTTCTTGATTTCTAGTTTCACAGTGTCATGATTGGAAAAAAAATGCATGGTAGAACTTTATTTGAGTTAGATGAGACTTGTTTTGTGAACTAACAGGTGATATTTTCTGGAGAATTTTTCATGTGCCCTTGAAAAGGATGTGTATTTTGCTATTTTAGGATGGAATGTTCTGAATATATCTGTTAGATCCAACTGATCCAATGTGTCATTCAATGTTTCTTTGTTGATTCTCTATTTGTGTGATTTATCCATTGATCTAAGCAGAGTATTAAAGTCCTTTGCTGTTACCATACTATTATTGATTACTTTGTTTGTGTTTGTTGTTAGCTGCTGTATGTATTTGGGTGCTCCTATGTTGGGTGGATAAATACTTATAATTGAAAATTGTTCCCTTTATGATTATGTAGTATCCATCTTTATTTCATGTTGCAGTCTTTTTCATTTTTTTTAAGATTTTATTTATTTATTTATTTATTTATTTTATTTTTTATTTTTTTGACAAAGAGAGACACAGTGAGAGAGGGAACAGAAGCACGGGGAGTGGGAGAGGGAGAAGCAGGCTTCCCATTTGAGCAGGGAGCCTGATGTGGGGCTCGATCCCAGAATCATGACCTGAGATGAAGGCAGACACTTAACACCTGAGCCACCAAGGTGTCCCACAGTCTTTGTTTTAAAATCTATTTCATCTAAAATAAGTATTGCTACCTCAGCTTTCTTTTCACTTCCATTTACATGGTAAATACTTTTCAATTCTTTACTTTCAATTTTTAAGTATCTTTAGGTCTGAAATGAGTCTCTTACAAGCAGCATGTAGATGGATCTTGCTTTTTTATCCATTTTGCCATCCATGTCTTTGATTCAAGTGTTCAGTACATTTACATTCAAATGCATGTGTGTACTTTCATTGCCATTTTGTTATTTGTTTTATGGTTGTTTTTATAGTTCTCCTCTGTTCCTTTCCTCTCTTTGTCTCTTCTTTTACAATTTCCTGGCTTTCTTTAGTGATAGATGTGGATTCCTTTCTCTTTATTTTTGCATATCTATTATCAGTTTTTGATTTGTGGTTACCATTATGCTTATAAATAACATCTTCTGCAAATAGCAGTCTATATTAAGTTGATGGCTACTTAAGTTTGAACCTATTCTAAAAGCACTAACTTTTTACTCCTCTCCCTACCGTGTTTTAAGTATATGGTGTCACGTTATACATCCTTGTATTTTGTGCATCCCTTGACTGATATACCACTTTTATGCTTCCCTCTTTTCTTACTTCTGCTTATTGTCTTTTTTTTTTCCCCACTCCAAAAGTCCCCTTTACCATTTCTTATTTTAGTGGTGATGAACTTCTTTAACTTTTTTCTGGGAAATTCTTTATCTGTCCTATTCTGAATAATTGCCTTGCTGGGTAGACTACTCTTGGTTGTAGGTTTGTTTGTTTGTTTTGGTTTGTTTTTATTTCAGCACTTTGCTGATTTAATTCTTTCAAAAACTATGGGCCACCTATAAATTTCATTGGAATTTACTCTAAGGGCACATCTGCAGAACTCTTCTGGACACCTGTTCCCTACTTTGGGGTCCTCCTGAGATGAGTGCTGGGCAACACTCTTTGGTTTCTTAAAGAACCTATTGCTTAATTGAATCTGTGGGGGCACATTTTTAATCTTTTGTGACTGAGTAGTATGCTGTGTCCAAACATTTAACTTTTCATCATTCTTGATGACAGTAACAACAAGAAGTTTCACTTCTTCTCTAGACATGGTTCTCAGGCAAAACCTGGATTTGTTCTTTTCAAAGGCATTTATTTATTTTTATTATTATTTGGTGTGTGGAGAAGCTGAGAATTCTCAAACCATCAAGCCCAACCCTTTTTTTTTACTAGTTCTTCCTTCTGTTTATTCTCTCAAATTGCATTTTACTATAAGCCGCAAGAATAAACATATTACTTAGCATCTCAGAACAAGAAACAGTGAATACCTCTAGTTTCCATAGATCAGGAATCCAGGTATAGCTAATGCGATGAATGTCTCCGTGTTTCTCATAGCCCCAATCCCACCATCAGCCAGGACTGCAGTCATCTCAGTGTTTGACCAGAGCAGGATTCTCTCACAAGCTCACTCATATGGCTGTTGTCAGGGCTTAGGTCCTCACAGATTGTTGGTCAGAGACATTACTTCCTTGCCATGTGCACTCTCTAGCGAGTGAGCCCTAGACAGAACGATCATCTTTGTAAACTAACCTCAGAAGTGATATTCCATCACTTTTGCTGTATTTTTTACTGGAAGTGAGTCGATAAGTCCAGTCCACATTTCAGCAGGGATATTTATATATGAAGGGTATGAACACCAGGAGGTGGTCATTGGAGGACATCTGAGTGGCTATTCACTGCAGGGGTAAATATGACAACCCTATGTAAAGTAATCACTCAGTCATTTCTTGTATTATTTTATGTTAATTCTCACCATCATACTTTCTATCTGATATCCTTGATTTTTTAAAAATTTATGTTTGCACTCATCTCATTATCACAAATTAGAGTTACAGCACAGACTAAGACTGCAAAAATAGACAAAAGCAAGTTAATGAAAACTATAAAGGACGTCAAGGGAATGATACAATAAGATCTGCATTTTAGATTCAAAAGTCTAATAACAAGCCCAATGTAGCTTAGAGCCAAAGACGCATTTAAAGATAAGGGAGGTTTGGCATTAAATGTAAAAATTGATTCATCCTTCATGAATCAGGTTACCTAGGCTTTGGAAGGCATAGAGGTAGGAGAAAATTTTAGATGGAGCAAATGTGATATCAATTTGGAGAAGAAAATGTGTACTCTAGGAACTGTATAGAGTTTGATGGAGTAAGGAGAATATTGAGAGACAAGGTGCTGAAATATAAAATTGAGGCAATAAGTCTTAATAGATAGGTGGGATGCATTTTTGACAGAAATGATTAGCCAATCTCTTTTCCTTAAAGCACCTTATCAAGTTGGCTCTAATTATGAATTGGGACTTTATTATCTTGGATTGTAGATCCTTCTTAATATTCTCAAAGGCAAAGGCCCAAGGCAAGTCCTAGAAATGAAGCATCCTACGGGGTTTATCTAGTGTGGTCTACTTCTATGAAGCATATCCTCAAGAGTTTGGAGGTATTAGGACAACACTGTCAAACAAAATAAGAAGAGAAAGGTTATTTCAAGTAACTCTAGAATACTTTGAGGATATGGCCAAATAAATATGTTTAAAATCATGGGAAGGGAGCAAACCTTTATGGAGGGCTCCATTTCCCTCCCAAGAGGAGTTGTCTATAATATGTTATCAACAATGCAACAATCCTTTAATTTGTTAATACTAAGATCTCAGCACACATTTAAAAAAAATGTAGTTATGTTGTGCCTCTAGTTTTATAATTAGCTCCTCAATGTGACTGAAACAATTTCATCTGATATTTATGATTTAATCTGACATGTGATGTGGCATGTAGCATTAATGATAGCATTTGTACTCCATGGCTTGGTGGGGAGGAGGGAAGCAGCCCATTGCCAATTATTCTATAGGCTGCTGTGTACTCACACCACTAGATTAAATGATAGCTCTCCCACTTTTCTATGACCCACAACACTTTGTCATTATAATAATTTTGCACGAAAAATGAGATTATAAAATTTTTGCTTTTATAATCTCTTAAATTGCTTTAGACCTAACCAAACTTTTTAAAACTATGGAGTAAATAAAATCAAAATAGTGCTTTTGCAATATTGTCGCATATCATTTATAATATGGCAAAATTCAAGATTCATTCAAATCATGTATGTTGAGTGAAGAATATGTGCAATAAATGAGTGAAGTCTGTATCTATTTTTAGTAGTGTTATTTTGGGATTAATTTCATTTAGGCCTTAAAGGTATTGATATTTTAAATGCTGATTAAAATTTATGTGTATACATTTATAACAAGTATTCCATTGAGGAAGCATATTCTACCTTCCAAGTCTAGTACTTTTTAGGAAATTAAAAAAAATTCATATATGCTGTATTTTTAAAATGTTACTTAAGTAAGCTAAAATAGGCTTATAGATGATTTAAAATTAAGAGTCCATGTGAAATGTAGTTAACGAAGATAAAAATAAAAGGAAATAATAACCCTAAGAAATATGTGTTGGGAACGCCTGGATGGCTCAGTTGGTTAAGCGGCTGCCTTCGGCTTGGGTCATGATCTCAGCGTCCTGGGATCGAGTCCCACATCAGGCTCCTTGCTCAGCAGGGAGCCTGCTTCTCCCTCTGCCTCTGCCTGCCACTCTGTCTGCCTGTCCTCGCTCGCTCTGTCACTAACAAATAAATAAAAATAAAATCTTTAGAAAAAAAAAGAAATATGTGTTAAAAGTCTGAAGAAGAAACAAAAGCTTCTTATAAAAGTAGATGTTTTTCAGACTTGGGTACTCTGTAGAGGTGAGAGGGTTCTTTGGTTTGTTTTGTTGTGGTGGTGATGGTTGTTTTAGTAAAATTGTAGAAAATAATTTGATTTTTTTCTTACATTATTAAAATTATCTAAGGATATTTTTAGGATGTGTTTAATGTGACAATTATCTATTCATTACTTCAGAATAGGTTTTCCCAAGCATAACAGAGGGTAAATATGTACTTTAGTACTTTTCAATCTAACAGATACAGTTGTGATTATATCCACACAGGTAGATACTATGTAATTGAGTTGCCAATACTTTATTACTGCATTTTTGCTAAATGTAAAAATAATAAATTTTTTAAAGCATGATATGTTGGTCAAGGACACATCTTAAGGACACGTATGCTTACTATCCCCATACTGTGTTCTGAATTGTGTTAACATCATATTGCTCACAGAAAATTTTCTTATTATATATAAGCTTCAAACTCTGAGTTACAATAAATCTAAAGAAATAACATAAACCAAAAACATTTTGTGCCGCTTTTCTATGTAATTCATTTTTTGAGTTTCCAATACAACTTGAACATTGTAAATATCACTCACAAGATTTGGGCAAAGACCCCAATGGGTCCTATTCTCTCAGAGCTAAAGGAATCATCAGTGATCTTTGCTGACACTTCAGTATTCTGGCTTTCTCCTCTCCAAACTACCCGTAAATCCCACTCCATTTGATGCCTCCTCCCCTTCTGAATCTTTAGCTGCCAGGCTCTGTCTATTTTTATAATGAATTCATAAATGATGTGTTGGCATGGTCCTAACAAAAACTTTGCTGTTTTGAAGGAAAAACTAGGAAGAAAAAAAGGAGTTTCTTTGTTCTAAACAGAACAAACCTGATGGTTTTACAAACTACAGTAGGTAAATAATATGTCATCGATTCCAATGTGAATAATAAAGGTGTTCAGGGACTGCTCTCATAGATGAGGTTTCAGTTTCCATATCTAGCAATCTGGATACTTGCCATGGTAATAATTATTTCATGTAGGTCACAAACCACTTCAAAGTAAAGAAATAGTATAGTGGAAAATACTTTCAAGAGCAGTTCATGAAACTGAATGAATGGAGCATAAATTCATATTTTATTACATCAAAGATCATGTTTGTTCTTAACATTGCAATTGCAGTGGACTGAATATTTCTGGTTTAAACATGTCTTCTCAAATTTATAGTGAATGTTATAATGATGTTTTCTTCTCTACCATAATCACTTGTTGGGTTGTCACTCAAAGGAAGTGGAAGTTTTTGAAATTATCCATGAAACAGATTTTGATAGTTTATTTAAAAATGAATTTTATTGTTTATTACAGCTATCTTAAGCCAAAAGCTTTAAGCATTAATTTAATATTTTCTTCCTCTGGAAACCATTTTCAGTTTAGAGTCTATCCTCATTTGAAATGCTCCAGAAAAACAATGCTATCATGGACTTTATAGAACTCTTTCAGTTCTTATACTGGCAAGAAAATTAAAAATTTGCCAATATCCACTGGGGGGTCATTTCGTTGGTTTGACCACATATCCCATACTCAACAATGACATGATCATACAGGTTACTTAAATGAGCGGAGCAGGCTAAACATGTAGAAATTCAAATAACGCAGGTCTTACCTAAAGGAAATTCAATTTACTATTCAAACAAACAAATCAAAACCCTGGGTACTCAAATAGAATCAATCCAGAAATGGAGTTGAGGGAGGGGAGTGGTCACCAAATTTTAACCCTTTGTTTACATGGCAACCATTTATCCTGGATTTGAAAGTGGAGGAAACCATGAATAACTATTCCTTATTTATCATACACTTGATGAAATGATATATTTTCCAATAGATTTATTTTCTAATATTTTAATTGAAATATGAGCTGCTATTATTTTGATATAATATTCTTGGCCCTCTTTTTTTTCTCAATTCTCTGCCTGGAATTTATTATAATATTTATCACCACAAATTGGAGAGTTGTAGATACCTCTTTATTTTTTATTATAGGTGAGAAAACCAAGGTGTTGAGAGGTTAAATACTTTACTTAGTATCACGAATCCAGTTAGTCAAGATTCAAATCTTCTTCTTCTTCTTCTTTTTTTTTTTTTTTTTTTTGATCAGAGAGAGAGAGAGCACAAGCAGTAGGAGTGGCAGGCAGAGGGAGAAACAGGCTCCCCACTGAGCAAGGAGCTGGATGTGGGACTTAATCCCAGGACCTTAGGATCATGACCTGGGCCTAAGGTGGCCGCTTAACTAGCTGAGCCACCCAGGTGTCCCAGGATTGAAAGCTTCTTAATTAAGACCGAGTTTATGAATATATATAAGGAATAGGCACAGAACTGGCACATGGGGTATGTTCATGTATCACATTAATCAGCATAAATCTCTTTCAGTTGAGATTGTGCTTTGCTTATTGTCCTAACTGCATTCTATATTAAGCCTGGGTGATGTTTATCAGGTAAACTACAATAAATTTTGATTGATATTTTTTAAGTAATGATACTTTTAAAAAAGTTTGGAAGCATTATTGGCAAAGATGAATTCTAGAAGGTCAAGATTGTGCTAACCTGAGATATAGAGTGATCTCTACAGTGTAGCTTAGACCATACAGTTCAGTTTTTCTTCTTACCTTTTTAAACCAAATTTTGTTTAAATACTCAGAATGTAAAAGATGTTTTCAAAACAAATAAAAAACAGATGTTATGAAAAAGGACTAATTCACAGAATTAGTCCAGCACAAAGTAGATACAGCAGAGACAGACATAGTAATGGGGCACTTCTCGTTTAAAAGTAGTTCAGAGGGGTGCCTGGGTGGCTCAGTCTGCCTTCAGCTCAGGTCATGATCCCATGGGATCGAGTCCCGCATTGGGTTCACTGCTCAATGGGGAGTCTGCTTCTCCCTCTCCCACTCCCCCTGCTTGTGTCCCTCTCTCATGTCATAGAGAGACATTGTGTGTCTCTCTATGTCAGATAAATAAATAAAATCTTAAAAAAAAAAAGCTGTTCAGAGACTCTGGAAGCAAAAAAGAAAGGAAGTCATGAATGTTTATAGTCGCCTTGGACACAACTAAGATGGTCTGAGAGTTGATGCTATCTCTTGGTGTTCAGAACAGCAGAGAGGTGTTAAGGTGGGAAATAACACATTTAGCCTGGGTATCAGGCTGTTCACTCCAAAAGGTACTACAGAGATCCTGAAAATGACCTATGGAAACTTATATGTGGAAGGGAACATAAATCAATATTTATAGAAGCAGGACTTAAACCCTGAAATCAAATCATGATTTAACTGAAAGAAGCATGAAACATTAAAGTATTCAAGTTCTGACTTTGCCCTGTGCCTTAGTTTCTCCAACCGAAAAGTTGCAACAATTGCAGAACTTACCTGTGTTGGGCAGAATTCCAAGAATGAATCCTCCAGTCATTGGCGCTGGGGAGGATGGTAGAGGACACTTTTGTGAGTTTTACCTGTGGGAGCTTGACTAGTTCTCACAGTAAATAACAGAGAAAATCCCGTGACACATCTGGCAAAGGTAAGAGAAAAGAAAACATTTTGCATATGCAGGAGCACTCTGTTTTTCTTAGCGAGGCCTGCCTTTAGGAGAAGATAGTTAACCAGAGCCTAACATATTAAGTTTTATTAGAGCCTAACTGGCCTCAGGGAAAGGAAATACCCAACTCTAGCCCACTCTAACCTTCCATGTGAGGGAAGGTACCTACCTAACTATAGGCCACTCTGGCCATCCTATCTGTTCCACCCCCACCCAAGTGGTAGTGTGGGCAGGTTCTGAGAAACATTTGTAAAGTTCAAAGTCCAGAGGCAGAGGCCAACCGCATCTGGGCTTTAGACTGTTCCCCACTCCCCACACTTTACCACCACATTATTACAGCTCTAGTTAGAGCAGTTTCTTCTGTTCAGCACATCATGTCTGCCTATCAAAACAAAAATATTACAAGACACCAAAAATGCAAAAAACAAAAATTAAAAAAAAAAACAAAACCCACAATTTGAAGAGACAGAGGAAGCATCAGTCCTAGACAGGACAGAGATGTTGCAATTATCAGGCCAGGAACTTAAAAATCGTAGGAGGACTATGATAAGCATCCTGACAGATAAGTGGACAGCATGTAAGATCAAATGGGCAATGTAAGTAGAGAGGTGAGAATCTTAGGAAAGAACACAAAAGACATGCTAGAGATCGAGAATACTGCAATACAATTGGCAAATGCCTTTGATGGGCTTATTAGTAGACTGGATTTAGCTGAGGAAAGACTCTCCAAGCTAGAGGATATTTCAATGGAAACCTCCCAAACTGCAAAGCACACAGAACAAAGAATGAAAAAATATCCATACAAAGTGGCATAACTACAAAAGTTTTAACATATGCAGTGTGAACCAGAAGAAAAAAAAAAAAAACGAAAAGGAGAGGAGAAATATTTGAAACAATAACAACTGAGAATTTTCTGAAATTTATGTCAGACATCAAACCACAGACCCAGGAAGCTCAGAGAACACCAAGCAGGATAAATGCCAAAAACAAGCAAGCAGACAAAAACTATCATTTTCAAATTACAGAAAATGAAAGAAAAAAAATATGAAAGAAGGCAGAGGACAAAAACACCTCACTTATAGAAGAGCAAATGTAAGAATTACAGATGACTTCTCAGAAAACATGCAAACAAATGGCAGGAAGATTTAAAGTGTTGAGGAAAAAAAAAAATAAGTAAACACCAACCTAGAATTCTTAGCCTGTGAAATTCTCCTTGAAAAAGTGAAAAAACCTTTCTCAGACAAACAGAAATAGAGGGAATTTGTTACCAATAGACTTGTTTTGCAAAAAAATGTTAAAAGAAGTTCTTTACAGAGAAGGAAAATAACTTATATCAGAAACTCAGAGCTACATAAACAAAGAAAGATTATTAAAAAAGCAACGAGTAGTTAAAAACTTTTCTCATATTTTGTCTAACAGTTAACAGTGTATTCAAAGTAATGGTAACAACAGTGTATTAGGTTATGCTTATATACAAGTGAAATGAAAGCAATTATACAAGGAAGAGGAAAGACAATTAGGATTATTTTGTTGTTATAAAGTACTCACGTCACCCGTGAAATAGTACAGTGGACTTGGATTAGTGTAAATGTATTTTGCAAACTCTAGGGCAATCACTAAAAAAGTTGAAAAAAAAGCATAACTGATATATTAAGAAATCAGAAAAACAAAGAATCATACAAAATGCTCACTTAAAACCATGAAAGAAAAAACAGTGTAAGACAAAAATAGGAACAACAAGAAAAGAGAAGCAATTAGAATAGTAGTAACTATGGTATATATTAATCCAACTATTATTGGTAGTCATTTTGAATGTCAGTTGTCTAAGTGCACTGATTAAAAGACAGATATTGATAGAGTGACTCAAAAAACAGGTCCAAGTATATGTTGTCTACAGGAAATCTTTTTTTTAAATGCAAAAATACATATAGATTAAAAGTAAGTAGATGAGAAAGATATACTAATCAAAAAAAAAGCAGGAGTACCTACCTATATGAATTTCAGACAAAGCAGATTCCAAACCAGTGAAAGTTATCAGGGCTAAAGAGGGGCATTACATAATGATAACGGGGTCTGCTCCCCCGAAAGGCATGGTGACTATTAATATATATATGTGCCTGATAAGAGAACATCAAATACATGAGGCAAAACCTGATAGAACTGAAAGGAAAACTAGATGGATCTATTCTCATTTGAAGCCTTCAACACTCCCCTATCAAAAATTCGTAGATCCACCAGGTATAAAATCAGGAAGGACAGAGTTTAGCTCAACCACACCATCAATCAACTAAATATAATGAATATGAAATACTTCATCCACCAACAAAACAGTACACTTTCTTGTGAAGCTCATAGAGAACATTCACCAAAATAGACCATATCATGGGCAGACTTTAACAACATAAAGCAGACTTTAACAAATTCAATAAAATAGAAATTATCCAATGCCCATTCTAACATTATGATGTATTTAAACTAGAAATCAACAACAGAAAAGTCAACAATTGGAAAATCCCTAAATACATGGAGTTTAAACAGTGCACTTCTAAGTGACACATGAGTGAAAGAAGAAACGTTGAGAGAAATGTTAAACACAATGAAACTGAAAACACAGCTTATCAAAATTTGTGAGATGCAGCAAAAGCAGTACTTAAAGGGAAACTTATAGCATTAAACATATTTATTAAAAAAGAAGACAGAGTTAACTCATTAAACTCTAAGCTTTAACCTTAGAAAACTAGAAAAAGAAGAATAAAAATAAAAATCTGAGGTGTTAAATCCAATTTAAGTCCAAATAAGCAAAATAAATAAAGATCTGAATATAAATCAGTGAAATTGAAAATGGGAAATCAACAGAGAAAAATCAATGAAATTAAAATCTGGTTCTTTGAAAAGATCAACAAAATTGTTGTGTTTAGCCAGCTTACAGAAAGAGAGAAAGAGAGAACACACAAATTACTAATATCAGGAGTGAAAGGGACATCACTACATATCCCTAAAGGAATAATATGAACAACTCTATACTTACAGATTTGATAACTTATCTGAAATGGACCAATTACTTGAAAGACAATCTGCCAAAGCACACACAGAGAAAAAGGCAAGCTGAATAGACATATCTGTTAAAGAAGTTGAATCAATACTTAATAACCTTCCAAAACAGAAAGCACAAGGCCCAGATGAGATCACTGATGAATTCATTAAAGGAAGATTTTATACGAATTATCCAAAATCTCTTTCAGAATATAGATGCTGAGGGAATACTTTCTAACTCATGAAGCCACTATCACCTTATTACTCAAACCAGACAAAGACATTACAAGAAAATAAAACTTCAGACCAATGTCTCTCATGAATATAAATGCAGATGTCCGCAACCAAATATTAGTAAATATATATAAAGAATTATACACCATAGTCAAGAAGGATTTATTCCGGATGTGCAATGCTAGCTCAGCATTTGAAAGTCAATGTAATCCATTACATCAATAGACTAAAAGAAGAAAAATCACATAATCATATCAATAGATGTAGAAAAAGCATTTGAGAAAATTCAACACACATTCATGATTAAAAAATATTCTCAATAAATTAAGAATAGCAAAGAAATTGCTCAACTTGATAAAAAAGTCTTCATAAAAGATTTACTTTTAACATCATGCTTAATGGAAACTACTAGTTTTCCCACTAAGATCAGAAGGGAAAGGATGTCCCTCTCATCACTGCTTTTCAACATTGTGGTGGAAGTCCTAGACAAAGCAGTAAGAAAAAGAAATTAAAAAAAAATATACATACATACATACATACATACACTAATTGGGAAGGAGGAAACAAAACTGACTTGTTCTCATGTGACATGATTGTTTACATAGACATGCTGAAGAATTGATACACATACATACATACAAACATATAAGCAATGCTCCTGGGACTAAAGTGATTACAGAAAGTTTGCAGGATGCAAGTTTAATATATAAAAGTCAATTGCTTTCCTATATACCAACAATAAACTAGTGAAATTTGAAATTAAAATAACACTATTTATATTAGTAACCTCCAAAAGTAAAATACTCAAGTATAAAGACAACACGGTATGTACAAGATCTATATGAGAAAAACACAAGCCTACAATGAATGAAATCAAGAAGAGCTAAATGGAGAGAGATTTCATGTTTATAGATGGGAATACTCATCAACAAAATGTTGGTTCTTCCCAATTTGTTCTATAGATTCAATGTAATCCCCATCAAGTTACACTGAAGATATTGACAGACTGATTCTAAAAGCTGCCTGAAGAGGAAAAAGACTCAGAATAGCCAACAGAATATTGGAGAGAAACAAAGTTGAAAGACTGATACCATCTGATGTCAAGGTGTAGTGTAAATCAACAGTAATGAAGACAGCATGGTATTGGCAAAAGAACAGACAGATAAATCAATGAAACAGGATAGACAGCCCAGAAATAGACCTATGTATACATATAATCAACCCCTCCTTAACAAAGGAGCAAAAAGGCATTTACAGTGGAGGAAAGATAATCTTTCCTGGACATCTACATGTAAAAAAAAATCAAGACACACAACTTACTCCTATTACAGAAATTAACTAAAAATGAATCAAACCTAAATGCAAAACACCAAACTACAAAACTCCCTGAAGATTACATAGAACGTCTAAATGACTTTTTAGATACAATACCAAGGACCCTACCCACAAAAGGAAAAAGATGATAAGGTTCATTAAAATTAAAAATTTCTTCTCTGGGAAAAATGCTATCAAGGGACTAGAAAGACAAACCACAGACTGGGAGAAAATATTTGCAAAAAGACATATCTGATAAAAGGTTGTTACTCAAAGTACACAAAGAACTCTTAAAGCTCAGTAAGAAAACAAACAACCCAGTTAAAAACTGGTCCAAAGACCTGAACTGACGTATCACAAAAGAATAAATACAGATGGCAAATAATCCTATGAAAAGATGCTTTACATCATATGTCATCAGAGAAATGCAAATTAAAACATCGGTTAGCTACCATTACACACCTATGAGAATGACCCAAATCCAGAACACTAACAATACCAAAATGCAAGTGAAAAGTGCTTAACAACAGAAACTCTCATTCATTTCTGGTACGAAGGGAAAAATAGTAGAGTCACAGTAGAAGAGAGTGCAGTGTTTTCTTACAAAACTGAACATGATCCAGCAATCACACTCTTTGGTATTTACCCAAATGAGTTGAAAATCTAAAAACCTGCACACAAAAATCTGCATACAGATGTTTATAGCACCTTTACTCATAATTGCCAAAACTTGAAAACACCCAAGCTGTCCTTTAGAGGGTGAATGGATAAATTGTGTTACGTTCAGACAATGGATATTTTTCCATGACAAAAAGAATGAGCTTTCAAGTCACAAAAGACATACAGTGAAATTAAATTCTTATTTAAATGAAAGAAACAAATCTGAAATATATATGTATATGCATGAAATTATATATATAATTATTTATATATATGTAAAATATATATATAACCTATATATATGATGTGATTCCTTTATATGACATTTTACTAAAGGTTAACTATGGAGACAGCAAAAAAATCAGTAGTTGTCCAGGATTAGTGGGGAGAGAAGGATGAATAGGCAGAACATGGGATTTATAGGATACTGAAAATATTCTCTATGATACTATAATGGTTGATGTATTCCATTATAAATTTATCCAAATTCATAGAATGTACAACACCAAGAGTGAATCCTAATATAAACTATGGGGTTTGAATAATAAACAGTGTCAATGTAAGTTTACAAATTATGACAAATGTATCACTTTTGGTGGGTGATTCTGATAATGGGAAAGTCTATGCATGTGTGAGGGCAAATGTATAAGTGAGATCTCTGTATCATCCTTGCAATTTTACTGTGAACCTAAAACTGTTCTAAAAATAGTCTATAAAATCTCATTGGTTTAATTCATCCAATTAAAAAATCCTTATGTTTATATTTATTTTTGTATTTATATGTATAAAATCCATGATGTTTTAGGCTCTGTGACAGAGCTGGAGAAGATGTTATCTCTACTCTGATGAGTAGAAATGGATCCGTGGTCTCTATGTTGTTCTTTTTTCTCTCAGCTCTTCAAGTTTATTTTCCTCTTTTTTTAAAAAATTTTGTGTTAGACTTACTCTTTGTTTTAAGCTTTTAGCAGCATTAGAATTTTTTTTTTTAAGATTTTATTCATTTACTTGACAGACAGAGATCACATGTAGGCAGACAGGCAGGGAGAGAGAGAGGGGGAAGCAGGCTCCCTGCTGAGCAGAGAGCCCAATGCAGGGCTCTATTCCAAGACCCTGGGATCATGACCTGAGCTGAAGGCAGAGGCTTTAACCCATTGAGCTACCCAGGCACCCCAGCATTAGAATGTTTAATGAGGCTTACGTTTCTTGTAAGTAGCCATGATATTACTAGCATTAATGAGGGATAGAGACTATATCTTCTGTCTTTAGAAATGTATTGTCAGGAATCATATCCATGTAGAACACCATGTAGAACCATGTAGAATGTAAATAATGAGTTTTTCAGTTAGCATTGTGTGTTTTCTAGAACACAACTATAGATGAATATCCTTTGGTTTTTGTATGAGGCACATATTTCTGGTATGAGTTTCAATGGCTAGATTTAGCAATCGAAAAGCAAAGTGGTTATTTTTCTTCTGTCCTGTTGAGAATTTATCAGTTATGAGCTTTATCAATGAAAGAATTCACTGGAGAAAATAATTTTTCTTGCAAGGTGAGCAATATAGTCTGAACTAAGAATAGTTCCTAAGTGTTCCTAAAGAAATTACCTTTTTATTTTGACTTTCGATCAAAGTAATTTTACAGATCCCTTTTAGCAATATTTGTGCTGCACAATACTGTAATATTTGAAGTTATAGTTACAAAAATGTTGAAAATATGAAATAATTTCTGAACAAAATAATAAAAAAGGCCTCTGGCCTGGATTATCTTTCTATGTGACTATAATTCCTGATGGACATAAGTGATTGTGAATGATATAGTGCTCCTCAGGTGTGTTTATGGCCTCTTAATTTCAATTACATTTCACCATAACAACATTTTTTTCAAAAGTATTTTCTCCTTCTCCTTCTTTTCCTCCTCCTCCTTCTTCTTCTTCTTCTTCTTCCTCTCCTCCTCCTCTTCCTCCTCCTTCTTCTTCTTAAGATTTTATTTATTTATTTGGCAGAGAGAGACATAGTGAGAGAGCGAACACAGCAAGGGGGAATGGGACAGGGAGAAGCAGGCCTCCCAGGCAATCAGGGAGCCCAATGTGGGGCTCGATCCCAGGACCCTTGGATCATGACCTGAGCCCAATGCAGACACTTAAAGACTGAGTCAACCAGGCACCCCTGTAACAACATTTGTGATCATTATAGTTGTGGTTGGATAATAGATTTTCTTTGAAAAATTAGGGAGGATATCATTAAACATGATAGCAGAATATTTCTGAGATTAAAAAAAAGAAAAAAAATTCCTTAAGACATTCATTTATGTAAGAACAAATTAATAATGTTGATTGAAAATATTTCTTAAAGCCTTTCTTTCAAGAACTTATTAGCAAATTTATTATTTTTCAAGTTATAAATTTTTACTAAGGATAAAACTAAAGATTTTTACTACATTCTGTGGTTCCTGACAGTCACTGAGCATTGGTCATAGGCAGACATTGAGTAAGAATCAATAGGAAGTAGAGGAACAAGATTTTGAATGTATAATTAGGAAAAAAATATTTGAAATATCACAGTACTAACTAAATGAAACCAAAGGTGATTGGTGCCTGGTTATACCAAGTGACGGGTAAAGTGCAAGTAAATGTTTAGGAAAACAATGTCTCAACCATATCAAAGGGTAGTAATTTGATAGGAATCAATGAAATACCAATTTGTAGCTTTTCGTGAAGTTGAGATTTTCATTAAAATTGTTGTAGACCTGGTTATACTTCATGACTCAGAATATATCCTCAGATCTAGTTGATTTTTGCTTGTGATATGTCTTTTGGTTCTGTTCATTAATATTTACTGTCTCTGCCAACTATCCATAAGACACCCATCTCATCTAGAATATTGCAGTAGCGTTCTATTGAACTTTCACTTCCCTTGCATGCCAACTCAAGGAAAGCTCTATGTTATAGTGTTAAATTGTGGCCTTTGGGGGTTAGGAAGGCTTGGTATTATACCATTTCTCTTAATAGTTTTGTGATACTGGGTGAATTACTTAGTGTTTCTGCATGTTTAGGATTAAAGATATCACACACTTCATATAATTATGATTACTAAATGCAATAATGCAGGTAGAATGCTTGGTGCCTGGCATGTACTAACCAAGAATTTATTCACTAGTATTCTTACATTGTATAAATATGAGAAGATATTTGACACATTTGAGCAGAAAATGGCAGAGTTGGTGCTGTGCCTTGAATATCTGATCATGGAATCCTAAATCGATTGATATAAAGAAGAGGCTTAGTTAATAATCCCATACAAAAGTTGATGTAATATTTCAGGAAGAAGGTGATTGTTTTGGCTTTGGCTACCCTAACAAAATATCAGAGGTGGATGACTTAAACAATAGACATTTGTCTTCCCACAATTCTGGAGGCTGAAAATCTGAGAGTCCAGTACTAATAGGATCAGTTTCTGGTGAGAATGCTCTTCCTGGCTTGCAGGTGACTATCATTTTGCTGCATGTTCACATGACCTCTTCTTTTTTTTTTTTTTTTTCCTGAGAGAAGGTTGGAGAAGGAAGGAGGAAGGGAAGGAGGGAGGACAGCCTGCTCTGCTGTCTCTTCTTTGACTGGGGCCCATATTTATGACTCCATTTAAACTCTTTATAAGCCCTATCTCCAATGGTCACACTGGGGTTAGAGCTTCAACATACACATTTGATTCAAGGTGGGGTTTGGGGAGATGACACAAGTCAGTCTTTAGCATTAATGGAGGCCTAAAATAGAGTAGTACTGGGAATGAGATAAGATAAATAAGAGCAATGACTTGGTTTTGTTAAAGAGTGGCTCAGTTTGGGGTGCCTGGGTGGCTCAGTGGGTTAAGCCTCTGCCTTCGGCTCAGGTCATGATCTCAGGGTCCTGGGATTGAGCCCCACATTGGGCTCTCTGCTCGGCAGGGAGCCTGCTTCCTCCTCTCTCTCTGCCTGCCTCTCTGCTTACTTGTGATCTCTCTCTCTGTCAAATAAATAAATAAAATCTTAAAAAAAAAAAAGAGTGGCTCAGTTTGACATGTGTCTGGCAAAGGAAGGAAGATAGTCATCAAACCAAAGATGACTTAGAGATGGCTAACACCCATGACTGGAAGAAAGGGGTGTACTAAAAAAATTAAAATGGAAGAGAAGCAATTTGGTGTCAGAAGGTGATGGTTTTAGTTGTCACTTTCCAGAAAGCAGTTAAAAATTCAATCACTAATATTGTGTGAACTGAGCCCTGAGGGCCTTAAAAATGAACAGTGAAAAGAGATGTTTCTATCTTGAGGGGATTCATAGTCCGGTGAAATGCTGGACCAGAACATAGCAGAAACGTCAAGGCTAGAGTTTGGGGACGCACACACATTGAGGTGTTAGTGGAAATCGTATGTCTGGCAAAGAACCAGGGTGATATATGGAGAATGCTTTAATTGTTCCAAATTATTCCAAATATTACTGTTCCACAGTAACTGTTGTATAAAAACTGTATGGGGTAAAAATGAAATATTTTTAAAATATTTTGTTTAAGAAAAAACATTAAAAAACAACTCTACTTGGAAGTCAATGCAGATGTTTCATGCCCAGTGAAATGAAGCAAAAATTGAATCCTGATTAACATTTGTTTATAAAGGGTGACAATGACTTCAGGTCATCATGAAAAGGGTGACGATGACTTCAGGTCACACATGCTTCAGGTATGTGTGCAACTACTTAATATCTGATGAAGCATAAACCCAGTAAATATTCTATTACCTCTTTTCCACATATAGTTTATATGTTCCTTATCTTTATCCCATCAAGGTGAAATTCCCCAAAGGAGTTGTTGGGACAGACGTGAAACAACTAAGTGTTCCAGAATGGTCCCAGGAAACCTTGGTTAGTTCTTAACACAAAGCAGCAGACATTCACAGCAGTTTATGGAGACTTTAGGTTTCACTTAGCTTTCCAATAAAAATTCTTCGGGACCCAGGGTGAAAGTGGAAGGTAGGTTGGGATTTAACAGCAAAGGGCTTAGGGAGCACAGGTCATAACTTTTGTTTAAAATGAACTTGTCAATGGGGGGGGGGCAGTTTGTACAGCTGCAGTGGAGACTGTGAGAACGTGTCCAGCAACTTCATAAACACAGTCTTCATTCACAATTTCAAATGGGAGTCTGGTTAGAAAGCATTCCTTCTCTCATTCTCTTCATCTTAAGGTGAATGGGTTAAGAGAAGAAAGGAAGAACATATCACTATTCATGTGAGAATTTTCTTTTTGTCAAGAAAGAAAATTATAGACAGTCCTTGTCATCCTCTTCATATAAGCAATGAAGGGGAAAGATATTAGGCATATGTTGTTTGGCTCAAATGCTTTATAACTTAGGAGTTTTGACAGTTTAATGATTTTATTAATGACTCTATTTTGCACTAAAAAATGTATGATTTCCATTTCAGTAGGTTCTTGTGGATACCAAGGAGTATTTTTGTTAACAGGAAATTCAAGCAAAACCTTTGGGAAAATTAAAAAATCTTTTCCAGGTGTCTTGCTCATAAATAGGCAGAGCCGATTCTAAAAGGTCTCAATCCTGTTTTATGTGTGTGTGTGTTTCAAATAATAAAAAGGTTTACTGACAACTTAAAATACATATATTGCACACTACAAGATAAAAGGACCCTATTACTCTGAATACTGTAGGTCTGTGCTGTCTAATACATTAACCACTAGTCATATATGGATATTTATTTATAAAGTAACCTTCTTAAAAATTAAAAATGCAGCTCTTCATTTGCACTAGCTGCATTTCATGTCCTTACTAGCTAAATCGTCTTGTGGCTACTGTATAGGACAATACAGAATTTATAGAACATTTCCCTTGTCACAGAGAATTATATTGAATAGTGTAGCAATTGTCTAAACATTATTTTAGACAAAGACCTTACCTTCAATGGGTAGACTGTTCACTGGGGACAAATGAGATTAATTAATTGATGAAAATGTTTATTAAAAATTTCAGGACAAGGGCAGGTTCTAGAAATATATTAGAATACGAGAGAAGTTAAAGTTGTCTGTTGTGGCAGAGTTTGCAGTTCTCAAAATTAGCACTTTTCTAAATATCAGACTCTATTAGGAGTCATTTCTTCCTTAGAAGTCAGGCTGGCAAATTAATTTAACCTCATTAAACTATGAGCTTTGTACATAGGACTCCACATAATCTCATTAGCCCTTTACAGGGGGTTGCTCTAAACATAACCAAAAAATCCCGACACCTGGGTGGCTCAGTTGGTTAAGCAACTGCCTTCGGCTCAGGTCATGATCCCAGAGTCCTGGGATAGAGTTCCGCGTCGGGCCCCCAGCTCTGCGGGGAGTCTGCTTCTCCCTCTGACCTTCTCGCTCTGACCTTCTGCCATCTCATGTTCTCTCTCTCTCTCTCTCAAATAAATAAAATCTTCAAAAAAAAAAATCATGGCCAGGTAATTATCAATCAACAAGTCTTGTGATAGACATTGTCTTCTGTGTCCAAACCACCATATCGAATGCATTCATATGCCATATATGAAACCAACCAGGAGAATGAAATTATTCACAAGTTGTGACCAACGGGGCACTCTGTAGCTTGTTTATTATGCTATTAGTGAGATATTCTTAGTATTAGATACTGTAGATTTTCAAGCAATGGAGGGCAGAGGAGCTGCTCGGAAGTAAACTTCATGTGGGTGGGCAGAAGAAATGCTAGCAGGCTGCAGTGCAGCTCTGCACAGCCTTGACTTTGCCAGCAGCAGACAGATTCACCTGGCACGTAACAAGGCAACATCAGGCGGCTCTGTTTGAAGTAAGGCTCCATGCAGCCAGAGAGATGAAGAGACTAAGCCACAGAATGTGACGAGTCTTAAATATGAGTGTCCCCAGCCAAGCTTGTATTTGTTGGCACCAGGATTACCTGTCACACCCAGGGACATTAGTTCCACCTTTACATATGCATTGTGATGCTGTCAATGACATTTAGAGAGAAATTATGAACACTCAGAAAAGAGTGTACTTCATTCACGGAATGATGGAACCATTTTCCTTGCCCTTTAATATTTATCTTAAAGATTGCAGAAGTAGTGGAACCTTCTAAAGGGTTGTGATCAAGTTTTAATTCTCCTTATTTGCTTTTCATTTGATTCAGAGTCTATGTGTGAATGGAGTCTGCACAATTATCTCAGTCTTTATTATTTATCTACCTACTGAGAACTGTTAACCATTTGTGAATGTCCTATGGTGTTTACACCTTCAGGCTTTTAGTCACCATACATTTCTGGAATGCCTTTTACCTGGAAAATATTTTTATTCATTCTTCATGATCAAACTCAAATTCTTTCATTAATGCACTCCAAAAATGTCTGTTGGGTAGTCACTATGTTCCAAGCACATTTGTCAGCTTAGGGAAACAGTAATGAAAATAAGAAACTTTCATGAAGCTTACTGTCTTTGGAAGAGGTGATAAAAATAAACATATAGCTGGGTGACTGGGTGGTTCAGTCAGTTAAGCGTCTTTGTCTGCCTTTGGGTCAGGTCATGATCCTAGGATCCGGGATCGACTCCCATGTAGGGGTCCCTGCTCAGTAGAGAGTCTGCTTCTTTGCCCTGCCTCTGGCTCACATGCTTTTGGTCTCTCACACACTATTTCTCAAATAAATAAATACAATCTCAAAAAAAAAGTAACCCTTTTACACTGTTGGAGGGAATGTAAGTTGGTACAGCCACTTTGGAAAACAGTGTGGAGATTCCTTAAGAAATTAAAAATAAGGTACCCTATGACCCAGCAACTGCAGTACTGGATATTTACCCCAAAGATACAGATGTAGTGAAAAGAAGGGCCATTTGTACCCCAGAGTTCATAGCAGCAATGGCCACGGTCGCCAAACTGTGGAAAGAGCCAAGATGCCCTTCAACGGATGAATGGATAAAGAAGATATGGTCCATATATATAATGGAGTATTATGCCTCCATCAGAAAGGAGGAATACCCAACTTTTGTGTCAACATGGATGGGACTGGAGGAGATTATGCAGAGTGAAATAAGTCAAGCAAAGAGAGTCAAGTATCATATGGTTTCACTTACTTGTGGAGCATAAGGAGTAACATGGAGGACACGGGGAGATGGAGAGAAGTGAGTTGGGGGAAATTGGAGGGAGAGACAAACCATGAGAGACTGTGGACTCTGAGAAACAAACTGAGGGTTTTGGAGGGGAGAGAGGTGAGGTGTTGGGTGAGTCTGGTGGTGGGTACTAAGGAGGGCACATATTGCATGGAGCACTGGGTGTGGTGCATAAACAATGAATTTTGGAACACTGAAAAAATTAAATTAAAAATAAACATAGTTTTAAAGGCAAGACTGTGCTACATAAAGAAAGCTAATATGAGGGTAGAGAAAATGAGTTACCTTACGTAAGTGTCAGAGGTGCATCTTTGAGGAAGGGATAGTTCAGTAAATTTTCCAGTGGAATCATAGAGTGAACCATAGCAAAAGTAATACTGCTAAGTTAGCACAAAGAGACAAGAGCAGTAAAAGCAGAGGCGGTGAAGAGGACAGGAGTGAGAGAGGAGCTCAGAGAGTGAGACAGAAGCCAGATGAGGTAGGGCATTGTGAGATCATGGCACTGAGTTTATACTTTATGTGCCTGGAAGCCATTGGAAATGTTGAGACAGGAGGTGATATGATCTGTTTTAAGATTTAGAAAGGTCACTTGGCTGCCAAGTGGGGGATAGATTAAAGGGTCAGAAATGGAAGCCAGGAGGCCAGCTGGGAGATTATTGAAGTATGAAAGATGATAGAGGCTTAGTTATGGAGACTAATCAAATTCAGGACAAATTTAAAAGTTAGAGGTTACAGTACTCGCTGATATATTGAGTATGGCATGTAAGAAGGAGAAGCCAAAGAGAAATTTCTGTCCTGAGTGATTGGGTGAATGCATTCAACTAGGGCAGGAGCATGTTGTGGAGACGTGTCCTATATAGAGAGCTATGCTTTAGCCATGATAACCTTGAGATGCTTACTAGGCCTATAGGAGAAAAGGTCACATAGATAGTCAGATACATGTATTTGGAGGTTGGGAGTCCTCAGTTGTATTGATGACCTTTAAAAGCCAAAATATTGATTGAGATTACCTAGGGACAGTGTAAATAGAGAAGAGGGGAAGGTTCAAGGACTAAGTTCATGGACCCTATATAATTTACAAATTGGCAAGAAAAGGAGCTGACAAAGAACAAATCACTTCCTCTAATGAACTACCAAAAAACCCAATAATTCCATCATTATATATGTGTGTGTATATATATATAATATACATTCTACATATAATAGTCTATGTATAATATATAGATTATAGAATATATACATAGGTCCTATAATATAGGAGCCAGTCACATTATACTGTGGTTATTTTATTTTTTCTTTTTGTCTTTCTAATAGGTTTCTTATTTATTTTTGTATCAGGAACATCACTTCCTGAGCTTACCACATAGTAAATACTCAAAAAATGTTTGCAGAATGAAAGTATGTCTAAGTAAATTTTATGGGGCTTGTCCAAGAATGTTTTCATAATATATTTATGGAGAAAAATGATATAAAGTAACACTTAAATCTGTTACTGAAAGACAATCATAATGTATTTCTCTGTAAAACACACATTGCCCTTTTCTGAATTCCCTGTATTTACCATTGACACATCAACAACTTTCATTTTGTTTTTATCTCATTTCTTCCATATTGATAACTCCTTCTTAGTCTTTTACTTACTACTTTTCTTTAGAGGCCAAGCACCTTTTTCATCATGCAATTTATTTTGATCACTGGTCACGCCCTCACTAACCATTCCAAATGCAGATCAGTTTCCACAAGGATGTGTAGTCACTGTCGATTGGCCCAATGGACCCGACTTTCAGTTAAATACAGCATGGGAGGCTGTATATAACTGTAGACTGGAGAGTATAGAGGCTCTTGGGGCACCTGGGTATCATAGTCAAGTATTTGGTTCAGCTCAGGTCATGATCCCACGGTCCTGGGATTGAGCCCTGCGTTGGGCTTCCTGCTCCATGGGAAGTGTGCTTCTCCTTCTGCCTCTGCCGCTCTCCATGCTTATGCTCGTTCTCTGTCAAAATAAATAAACAAAATCTTAAAGAAAAAAAAATATGGAGGCTCTCTGATAGCACACCTATGCCTACGGGCAGGTATCCACAGACGACTGGCTTTAGGTGTTTGCCTGCAGGAGCTCATTGAAAGTCAATGCAGATGAGGCCATTTTACCTAGCAGAAGACATTAACCTGCAGGAACCTTGTAGGCACAGGTGTATTTTAGGACCATAACTGTGTACTTCTTAAACATACATTTAACATTATACATTAATCAGAAATACTAGGTCAACAAATGAGAGATACCTGATAAAGTAAGTGAAAAGAAGAGTTATGTCAAAAAGCAGAATCACACAATTGGAGAGAATGCATTTGTCTACCTCCCCATTTTGGATGCTTCATCTCTACCACCATTCTGGCTTTCATTCCACTATGATTATAAGAAAAGATAGTTTGAAAAACAATCTTAAGGCATGTTGATAAACAGAAATATAACTGAACTAAAAGCAACCTTCTTGAAATTTTGTTGTTTTAAATATAAGAAAGTAATTAAATTTTTAAATAGCCATATAGAGCTCAGAAACATTTTTTATTTCTGATTTACACCAAGTATTCAGTGCTAACGTTTAACAATTCAGGGTCACGTTGAGCTGCAAATCTGGATAGTGATTGAAAGCTGTTCTACATTTTCTGCTTTTTAACATTCTTAGCACTTTTTGGGGTGGTGCCTGGGTGGCTCAGTGGGTTGAGCCTGTGCCTTCGGTCAGGTCATGATCTCAGGGTCCTGGGATTGAGCCCTACATCGGGCTCTCTGGTCAGAAGGGAGCCTGCTCCCCCCACCCCCACCGCCTGCCTCTCTGCCTACTTGTGATCTCTCTCTCTGTCAAATGAATAAATACAATCTTTAAAAAAAATAAAATTGTTAGCACTTTTTGTTATATTTGATCAGTGAAAGTGTTAAAAAAAAGTACCTCACCTCCTTCCCTAACTAACTGCCTCATGGTGATACTTTCCTAAGCAAGAATCCCTTCAGGGTTTTCATGGCATGCACTTTGTTATCATACCCAGGCCAAAATGTTGCATCAGGAACCAACCATTTGACTTATGAAAAGGTTGTTCCCCAGATCCCACCTTCCTCACTTACATTATAACTTTCCTCAAACTGGTAAATATATTCTCAATTTTCTATACATCTTTTCACTCCTACCTCTACAACATGAATTTTTATTGAATTGTATAGAAGATTCTTAAAAATAAAATGTGGCTTTGAATATATAGTGGAGGTTAATGCACGTGATATTCTTGAGATTCAAGACCATATTAGAGAGGGTCAGAAAGGAGTTATACTGCTTGATGTACGTACGTAGTACACAAATTAAAACATATATTTGACATTTGCAGGGGATTTAGACTCTGCTATAATTTCATATGCAGGTGGGTGCTTAATAAATAATTTTTGGGGATAAGCCAAGAATATGCTGTATATAGGATTTGAGCATATGTTCCATGATATTAATGATAAAACATATGTTTAAAAATATTTCCATCCAAGCCTGGGACATATTGCCTCCATCTTTTACTGAACATCTCCTCCAAAAAGGCCTTCTCATCTTGGAATAAAAACGCTTGAAAATCTAGGAATGTTCCCCTGGTCTCCTTCTTTTTCCTGCTTGCCAAGAGCATAACCTTCAAAAATCTAAGTCTGCTAGTGCCTGTTTTGCTTTAAAACTGTTCAAGTCTGTAACATGGCACCTGGGACCCTCCACACATTTGCAATCTGATCCTAATCTACTCTGCTTTTCCTGTCTTGTTTTTCACTGTATTTCTCCGCCCACCATATTATATGGCTGTATTGTTCACTGTTCTCTGAACACACGATGGAGTTTCACACGTTCATGCTCTTTTTAGGACCATTTAATCAGGCTGGAATGTGTTTGGCAACCTTCTCCGCATGGTAAGCTCTACTCAGACTAATCCCCTTTTTAAAAAGTTGTGTCCTCTGAGAGCTCCTCCCTGCTTTCTGGACCCTTCTTTGCCCTATCCTACTTCATCGACCAGCCTGATTGTTCCAAGCAGGCTACTCTCTTACTTGCATCTCATGGTCTCCTTGGCCAAACTTTAGGGAGTGTGGGATCTGGCACAGGTGAGGGGGATAATCACGGGTGAGCAACACTCTTGATGGGCTTCTTCACATTTATTCTGCTCATTTTGGATGCTCCAATTATTTTATTTGTAAAATAGATTTTAAATGTCAGAAATAACATGTTTTTGCGGGAAGAATGTAAGCATTCAAGTTGTACATGATTAAGATATGAGGAAAATATGTAGAGAAAGTAGAAAATTATTCAAGTACTTCACTTTCCAAATTCTGAGGTAAACATTTTAAACAGCATGATGGATGGTCCTTCAGTGGTTTTTTTGTTTGTTTGTTTTTGTTTTTGCTTTTTTTATGTTTGGGTTTTTTTTTTTTTTTTGGCATATCTTCTCATGTCTAGAAAGCCAGACATCTTTTTAAGAAAAACTATATCTTTTTATATACAGCTTGATTTTATTCCATTGTCCTCTTCATACGTCTGAACAACCAGGTCTACCTTACCTCTTTATATCTCATTTACTACCCTATTCCTCAAACCTTTAGTATCTGCATAGGTGGCTGCAAATTACTCGTGTGTTGTTTTTATTGGTAGTTAGTCTGTTTCCAGTTGTTTAGTATAGTCAACAACGCTGTGGTGTATTTCCTAGAATATATGCCTTTTCCCATTTGGGACACCAAAAACTAGAGCTCACCTTGCTCAGCTTTCTATCCATAAGAATAACAAGAGATTCATTAATCCAGAAAAAAAGTGTAAAAATGGGAATAGTAGAGATGATTAAATACATACTAAATACATAAATTGCATATGTAGCTTCCTTATTCAAGCATGATTATATGTAGCAAACCATAAATCTGCTACTTAGCAGATGTTCATAGTATTTTACAAACACCCTCCCCCCCATTTAATTTTCGAGGCCCTTAGTGTGTGGCTAAAGAAACTCCTTCAGACTTGATCTGCTTTGGAATATTTCTTTTCCTTAATAGTCAGTGTTCTTTTTTTTTTTTTTTTTAATTCCATGAAGTACTTCGTTCATATGCAACTAAACTAGTCTATTTTTTGTATCTGGGTTCTTAATAATTCTAATTAAAGATTGTTTCCATTCTCTGAGTTCCAACCACTATTGTTCAGGGGTTAAATACAGAGTTTCCAGTCTTTTTATATAACAGGAGTTATCTTCCTTTACTATGTTGTGAAATGTCTGCTTTTTTTCATCAGATTTTAAGGTCATTTCCACTTACAGGGCTCTTAGGAATTCTGCTATCTATTATTTTAGCTGTATTTATGTCTCTGATCAGTTGTATCATTGGATGGGCAGCTACTTTTAATTTCTTTGCATGTTACCATTTGCTACCCTGCAAACGGAGAAAATAATGCCCCTTTTCAGAAAGAAGAACTCTGAGAGTCAGGATGGTCTCTTGGGCAGATTCTTGTGGAAAAGTACTATTCTGTACCTCTCTGCCCACAACAGCCTCTGCTTTTACCATTTAACCACTTCCCACCACCATGTTGTAGGCTGTAGTGACGTCTGTGTCCACATGTTATTGTGTCTATTTGTATATGTGTCTTTCCAGCAGGAATGTGAACTACTTCAAGGAAAAGAATATTTGTCTTCTTCCCTTGGGCATGGCAGAATACCTGAGTCAAATGCTCAATCAATTTTGATGAAAGAATTGCCGTATGTAGAAATAACTTTCCTCTTTATTACAGATGGAATTATAAAGACAGTGCATTTTTAAGTTATTTAGTGATACTGATCAGATTCATTCAGTTGAAATTTTACATGTTGTTTGAAAAGAGAGAGATACCCATAGCTCAAAATTTTTATTCCCAAGGAAACACTAAAAAACTTCATAAGGGCTTGAATAACCTTTTCTTTTGGGTGGAAAGAAAGTTCTGGAAAACTTTTTGGTGGGATGCCTGGTTGGCTTGGTTGGTTAATTATCTGCCTTGGTCTCAGGTCATGGAGTCCCACATCCGGCTCTCTGTGCGGCCAGGAGTCTGCTTCTCCCTCTGTTTGTGTTTATTCTCTCTCTCTCTCTCTCTCTCTCTCTACCTTTCTCTCTCTCTCTCTCTCTCTCACACACACACACAAATAAATAAATAAAATCTTAAAAAAAAAAGACAACAGTTAAAAAATATATAAACTTTTTGCTAAGAAGCATTGAAATCCAAGGGCCATTTTCTAACCTCGTACTCAAGATTTTTTTCTAGGAAAAAAAAAAAAACCTGGATGAACTAAAAGTTACAGGGCAACTAATATTTAGAGAAAACAATGCCTGTTTGAAAAAAGGAGACTGCTTGTGCTTCAACTTGATGGATAATTTTCCCTCATCATAATTAGAGCTTATTCTTTACAGTTATTTTCTTCATCTTTCTCTTAGAAGACAAATTAGAAGGCAGCTAGAAAGGGCACTCTACAATTTTGTCACAGCCAACTCTGTCCATTCATATTCTCTGTGAATATGTTGACCATCTGATGATAGAATGAACAGAAAATGAAGGCAGCAAACTACCAGTGCTGTTTAAACCCTTCATTTTCATTTATGCTAGTTGCCTCCGCCATACTTCTGCAAATAATTATATTCCTTTGTAGGAACAATTTTGACTGTCATTGCTCATAGCAGATTTCTTTAAATGTGCTTTTTGAAAAATCTGGCTAGAAATATTTTCTAAAACCATATATGCAGTTCTCAGAGCCAGAATGTATTCGGCCCCTCTTGAATGAGAGTTGGAATTAGGGATGCAGTTTTCCCTGGCTTCAGTCTTCTGTAATAACATGGGTGATCCGTGTTTTGCTTTCTAGAACATACTGCCTGGCCACTGTTACTAGCTTCTACTGTAAATGAATTCTTTACATACCCACTGACCTTTGCAGCTATACTCTCTGACCATTTTGTATATTCTAACAATTTCTATTGAGTGTATTTGTGCCTGGTCTGGTTGTGTACAACCACTGATTAATTTTCTTTCTCAACCATCTCCTGTATGCTTTCTAAATCTCATTCTTCAGGCAGAAAGGGATACATCAGGCTCCAAATCATTTGAAAATATCACATGTGAAGTTCCATTTATGGTTTATTTGTCCAGAGGACTACCAGTATTTTTTGTTTTGTATTTTGAATTCTTTCCTCACCATGCTAACCTTGTCAGGGCCGCCAGAATCCCCCACGTCTGCTTAAAGACATGTAGCCCCCTGAAGTCCATGATCCTATGTATTGGGCATTTTATACTGATCTGTGACTTTATAAAGTGTTTGGCATCCACTGTCTCCTTCCATACTGGAAAATGAGCAAATGTAGGGATATAATATATTCACTACATAGTAGTAACTTTAAAAATATCTAAATCACACATGGGGGTAATACCAAATGTTTTGAGCCTTTCACATAAGCATTTTATCAGTATGTAGGAATCTTCAAAATAAAAGGAAATTATGTACCTTTACTAAGCATTTTTTTCCTGACTAAAAATATCCACCCAGAAGTCTCAAATCCCCCTGGAATTATACCAGATCTGGTACTAGACATCCAATTGTCAATTTTAGTTGACATATTAATCCATCTCTCCCTTGGCTATGCTTTGGTAAGTCAGCTGCATTGTATTAATCAAAAGGCTAGTGGTTGAAATTGGATAACAAATTTGTACAAGGGGAATAATGTGGGGAAAATACATAAATACATATCTGGCTTAGAATCGAAGTAGAAAATTCTAAATCTATGAGTTAGCTGTCAATTTATATGCACTAAAACCAGGAAACAGCAACTGCCAAAGATACTAGCTCATTTAAATGAGTATGATTTTCAAAGAATTTGGAGACATAGTGGAACTTCTTATGAGCAGACATTTCAAAGTTGGACAGTCTTATGGACAAAATAAAAACAATAATTAAATCACAGTACACCTTGGTCCATTAGGGTCAGTTATTCTAAGTTAACCCCAAATTTCGCTTGATATTTACTAGTAAATGATATTTGGAAATCTAATTCCTAGTCGGTTTTAGTTTTCTGGTTTATGGTCTATAGCTAGAGGATGAAGAACACGTTTCAGGTCATTATTAATTCAAAATGTATTTATTATTCTTATCAAGAATTTAGTAATGCTTTCATTAGTTCTGTCACTCCCCAAAGAGTTGCACTGTGTGGATTTATCAAGTTAGCGTATTTTTTATGACTTAGTTGAACAAAAGTGATAAGACATTGAAATTATATGAACAAAGTGAGATAATTTTCCTACTTTTCTAGTTCTGATATTTTTGCGGAAATAAAAGGAAGCTTCCTTCTTATTTGTCCTCCAAGTAGCTTTAAAGCGGTTAGCCAAGTTAAAGTAATAAATGAAAATTCTTACACTATTTATCTCCACTAATAAACTAGAATCAGGAATGAATAGGTGATAAACATGAAAAGACATAAGAATAGGAAAATTTGGCACACTAGTAGAAATTCACAATTGTAATTGTTCCTTACAAAAGTACTCTTATTTTGTAGGTTTGAGATCTAAATTTTACCACCTAAGTATTTTTATTCAGATGACAGAAAAAAGTTTAACTTGTAATTATAACTAATTAGGAGACATTTAACCATTTTTATTTTATAGGTGATATGTCTGTAAATATTTTTTAAAAAGAAGTAGAAGAGGGATGCCTGGGTGGCTCAGTTGGTTAAGCGGCTGCCTTCAGCTCAGGTCATGATCCCAGCGTCCTGGGATCGAGTCCCACATCGGGCTCCTTGCTTGGCAGGGAGCCTGCTTCTCCCTCTGCCTCTGTCTGCCACTCTGTCTGCCTGTGCTCGCTTGCTCTCTCCCTCTCTCTGACAAATAAATAAATTTAAAAAAAATTTAAAAAAATAAATAAAAAATAAAAAGAAGTAGAAGAAAAAAAAAAGAAAAAGTATAATCAGTTCCCTGGTGACTTATCAGCTATATTTGTCACCATGTAGTAAAACACTTCTCATCTATGTTTCAGTCTCAAATATCACTTGCAATCGCTCTCTCTCTCTCTCTTTGTAAATTGTTAATAACAAAATATTTGGATTTTAGGCAGGGAAAGAAAAGGAAAATATTGTGTAAATAGAATGGAATGTCTCTCCAAGCTATGTCCACTAAAATGTGCATATAATGCTCAAATTCTATGAACGCTGCCTTGAAATTTATGGTCCAATAAAATTTTGGATAAATTTTAGAATCAATTTTTTAAAATAGCAAGCTTATACTTGTAGCATCTGAAAGCTCTGTCTTTGCAGATATAGTTTGTAGATTTCAACGTGACACTAGGAAAAGCTTTTCAGCAACAAAATCTTGGTGGATGGAAACGGTCTAGTTCATTAACAGCCAGGTCTTCAAGACCCCAGGGAGGGGACAGGTAGAACATATAGCTGTAAAATTAATGCAAACTTAGAAATGGATGCCAAAGTCTGTATTATCATCTTACAAGTCTCACATATCTTTAGGACACTGATATTTTAGAGTGAACAAACTATTTACAATTTAGATAGATAAAGAGAGATATACCTAAGCTGCTTTCATACTTGAAGAAGAATTTGAAAACAAACAAAAACCAAACAAACACAAAACCTTGTTGGTAAATTCTTTGTATCTATCTGCAGGAATATAATACATTCCCTTACTTGGGATAAAACATTAACATCAAATTAAATCACTAAAGAAAATCCAGTTTTCAACAGGAGTTTTGGATAATTTCAGATAATTGTAAAAGAAAGACCGTATTCAACAGTGCACCTGAAATCTTTGGAGTGATTGTCTTGGATGCTTGCATAGTAGCTGTGCCCTAACTTCTGAATATGAAATATTTTACAATATATAGATTCTGAAAATATGCCCTATCCAACATAAAATTGTACTCAGTTCTTTTGTTCTTCCTGCCATATAGCTTTAAATTGTTTCATAGAAATGATTGGCAGCTTGATTTCCAATTTCACAGATTTTAGAGGGAAATCAAATTCCTTCTTGTTGAACCATGCATTTTGCATGAACTTATGCATTTAATTTGTTATACCATTTTCTTATTGCTAGAACACATATTCAGCAGGGTTTTGTCTGGTTGTTTATTTACTTTTAGTGTTGCTTTGATTTTTTTGTTTGTTTGTCTCAACCACTGACATATAATGATAGGACAACTAACACCATTGACAAGAGCTGGGGAATTTGTTATAACCTCAAACAGTGCGTTTTTAAGGACAGAATCAGTATAGAGAAAGCTGGGGGTAGGCTACATCCTGAAACTACAAAAAATAATCAAAGTGAGTGACATCAGACATTTATAGCACATAATATACAAACCTTAAAGTGTTGCCTTTCAAATATCCATACTTCATTTCTTAGGAAGGAAAAGAAAATAGATGCCATGCTGTTAGAAAGGTAAGTCATGTAATCATAGAAGTGAACACTGTTTTTAAATTTTAGGCGGCTCTGTTCTCGTCCAACTTGTGATTGCCAGTCTCATTGAAAAAAAAAAAAAAAAGACCAAGAACCTAGACTTTGCTTTCTTTGTCGGGCTTATCTCAGAGGACTTCCAGGTTTTATTTGCACATTTTCCCCCTTATTATTCTCAGAACGTTGGTTTTCTAAGCAAGCCTTAGTTACAAACCTAATTTGTAAGTCAACTCTGTAAAGACAAAATCTGTGCTAAAGAGTTTTTAATAATTACCTGTGAGCTTATCAGAACTAGGTAATTCGTAGTTTATAAAATCCTACCTTAAATTAAATTTGTATTAGTTCACAAAGATGTTCTATGAGGTTTTTACCTTTTAGCTACTTCAGCATAGCAATTAAATTAGATAATACACACACACAAATAAAAAGAAGAGTTTTCAGAAAGTCATCTAACTAAAAAGTCAGCTCTCCTTATGCTATGAAAATCAAATCATATTCCTGCTAATTTTCTTTGTTCTTATTTATGCAATGGCTCTGTAGCCATATCTAGGCCTCTTTATTATGTCATTAATTATTTATAAATGAATACTGTTACAGTAACCTTTTTGCAACATCCAACTAAAATGTCTAAGAAAAGATGTATTCTGGGACTAAATTGACAAAGAGATGGTTAAGGTATTGCTGAATCAGCTAAACATACCATAATGCTTAGGGTAAGCATTTAGGTTTCACACACATACAAATCTAATTTTCTTTTCCCAAGTTACTGTCAGTTTTGTAAAATGGCAGGTTAAACTGATGTTTCTACTCTTTCATAAATGTTTATCTGAAAATGATTGGGTACTGTCAATTGAAGTCATGCAGAAAGGGTATACCAATGAAAGAATCTATCTTGTTATGTTAATTACTACCTAACATTTGAAGGTCTTATATTATCATATATGTTTCAAGATTTGTTGCTGACAGATGATCACTGTGATGAATGTGCTTGGGACTGTATAGACTTTAGGAGAGTAAATTTACTGTGGTCGTAAAAATGGGCTTTGATTTCTGCCTGCTTTGACCTCTTTCACGGAGATAACCACTAGATAAGGCTAACCCAAAATTTATTTATCAGATTTCAGTGTAGCTCGGACGTGCATGCTTTTTCCTATTGTGTCCCATTGACTTCCTCTCCAGCTTTTCTTCTTCCAATCTCTGTCTCTCTCAGTTTTAATTTTTAAGGAAATCCTGTGGATTCTCTTTTTTTTTTTCCTATTTCCATCTCTCCTTTATGCCCTCAAACGCCCAAAGTTGTATTCTGCACATTAAGTCATTCAGTAAATCAGGTACTCATGAAAAGAAAACAACCCCCCTTGTTTCTATCCCCTCAACTCTGTCCAATATAGTAATAAACATGCTAAATTTTCTATTATGACTTCTATTGCAATGCTTAATAGTTTAATACTGCCATGAAAGTTTCTGACATTTTAATTTCATTTGTTTCACAAAGTTCATATTAATTGTGCTTTAAGAGATTTGATTGGTATATCACATCTATAGATAATGTAGGATTAGAACAATCTAAAATTTGAGAAGCCTCTGACCTTGAGATATGACAAATCTATAGCAGATTGCAATATTAGGAGTTCAATTAAAATAGTTTGTTAGATCAGGCTCATATTTTGCTATCGTTTTAAGGTATAAGTAGACTTCTAAAGTATTAAAAGCATTCACAAGAGTTATTTTAAAAACCAGGGAAAATAGAAAAGATATAAAGAAACAAAAAAGTGATCCTTCATGGTAAACTAATACCCATTTGCACAATTATTTTCAGTTGTGCCTTTGTGTATTTTTCTGTATCACAAGGTGATCCTGGATATGCAAGTTAGTATCTTGCCTTTAAAAATTCCACTCATGTAGTTTCATATCACAAGCACTTTCTAATGACACTTACATATTGATAAGAACATAGACTCGAATCCATCTTCCTAGGTTTTACTCCTGGCTTTGCCACTTATTAGCTCTATGTGAAGTATCCAATGTCCAATGCCTATTGTATAATTTGTGCTGTATAAGGGTAAGCTATTCTTTCTTTTTTTTGGGGGGGTGTCTTTTTTTAAATTTCTTTTCAGTGTAACAGAATTCATAGTTTTTGTACCACACCCAGTGCTCCATGCAGTGCGTGCCCTCCATAATGCCCACCACCTGGCTCCCCCAACCTCCCACTCCCCACCCCTTCAAAACCTTCAGGTTGTTTTTCAGAGTCCATAGTCTCTCATGGTTCATCTCCCCCTCCAATTTCCCTCAACTCCCTTCTCCTCTGTGTTATTTGTTATGCTCCTCAAATAAGTGAAATCATATGATAATTGACTCTCTCTGCTTGACTTATTTCACTCAGCATAATCTCTTCCAGTCCCGTCCATGTTGCTACAAAAGTTGGGTATTCATCCTTTCTGATGAAGGCATAATACTCCATAGTGTATGTGGACCACATCTTCCTTATCCATTCGTCCGTTGAAGGGCATCTTGGTCTTTCCACAGTTTTGGCGACCGTGGCCATTGCTGCTATAAACATTGGGGTACAGATGGCCCTTCTTTTCACCACATCTGTATCTTTGGGGTAAATACCCAGTAGTGCAATTGCAGGGTCATAGGGAAGCTCCATTTTTAACTTCTTGAGGAATCTCCACACTGTTCTCCAGAGTGGCTACACCAACTTGCATTCCCACCAACAGTGTAAGAGGCTTCCCCTTTCTCCACATCCTCTCCAACACACATTGTTTCCTATCTTGCTAATTTTGGCCATTCTAACTAGCGTAAGGTGGTATCTCAATGTGGCTTTCTTATACACCAACAATGAAAACAGAAAGGGAAATTAGAGAATCGATTCCATTTACTAAGCTATTCTTTATAAATATTTTAGACTATTTAGTATTCCATTATAAATTGTAGCATATTTTATTAATACTTTTCATACTATTTGGCAGGTTATATTTACTTTTTGCTATTATAAATAAATTCTGCAAGGAACATCTTTAAAAGGTATCTTTCTTTTTTCCCCCAAATTTCTCCTTGTTTCCCTGAGGAGAGATTCATAGATGGGGAATTACTGGGCCAATAGAGGTTGCTATTTAAAATTTCCTGCTGTATTTGGCAAATTATTTTCCATAAGTGGAAAATAATTTCACCACATTATTCTCAAGCCATCTATGAAGGAGCTACACTCACTATGTCCATGTCATGTGCTATCCTTTTGAAATGATGGTTCTTTTAGTCCTTTATTGACAGAAATTTTTCTTCTCAAACTTAGGGAAAGTTTTCAGTCCTGGAAATGTCTATGTGTATAGTACATAGTATCACGTACTGGGGTTGCATCTGAGACTTCTCTGGTAAACCAGAAACATTTTCCAGGGCATAAGAAAGATTTTGACATTTCCTTTGTCTGTGGGTGTTTATTTACATAAATAAAGAATACATATTTCTGCATCAGAGCTACTCTGAGGTATGGCTAGTGGTTCTGCCCAAAGACCCATTATACAATTAGACATGTAATGGTTAATGGTTCTTCTTACTTGGCAAACTTGATTCATCTCTATACATCATTAGTAAACTTTACAAAACACTTTTCTCAGGATTCTTTGATTCCTTTGCGTGTGCCTAACTTGTTTTGGGTTGGTCAGCCCCTATGTTGTAACCTCTAGCCTCTCTACCAGAAAATGAGCTCCTCAAAAGCAGTTATAGGATCACTTTTGTTTTACATTAAAAAAAGAAAAGAATCATATATATGTGTGTATATATATATGATTTACATATATATGATATATATGATACATACATAGATGTATGTATGATATGCATATCAAGTTAAGGGGAAAAACACAGGTGTTTACAAGTGAGTATGGAATAATGTAAATGTTTTTCATTTCTCAGTTATGTCCTGATACGTGCTAATGGGTAAGTTGATTGTTTCAAGGATTATCTGAAGAATTGGCAGGCATTTGAAACTGAAGAAAGATTAGGACTATAAAGTATGCTTTGACCTCAGGTAAGAATGACTCAGGTGTTCCTTTCCTCAATTTATTCTTCCAGTTTCCACCTCCAGGGTTTTAGAGACTGTCATCTCTGTGAGCATTAAAATAAACAAAAACCTTTCAAGAAGTGTAGACAAAAGGATGGCTTTGAGAGTTCTAAAAATTAACTTGGGGCTCATTTCTTTGTTTTAGCTTGTAAAGTATCTTTCTAGATATAAGTTGCTGCTAATGAAGTTTTGCACTCCTTCCAAATTTTTGCTTCTTTTGATAAAATTTCATGTAGAAAAGTCATGTTTTAAAGGAGCCTTAGAGGCATAAGCCAAATGCTTTCAGCTTTAGAAATTCTCAGAATTCAACAAGTTTATTTTTTTCGTAGATTATAAAAGGTCCCAAAGTAGAATCCACTCTTTAAAATAAATTAATTTGATATTTTGGATTATCTGAGATCACTGAATAACATGAGCCTGCATAATCTCATTTCATAAAGAAAGTTAACAAAAGGTTTGGAGAGAGCTGCTCTAAGGGGAAGCTAACAATGTATCTTCACAGCTCATTTTGCCTAATTTTGCTGGTTTCTACTGCAGATTTCTTACTTTAATGCTCTGTCACTTGAAAAGTTAACCTCAGTTTTCTCATCAGCATTCTTAACAAAGGGCCTCATGGCATTGTTGAGGGACAATTAAAAAGAAATATAGATACAGCCTTTAATATTGTGTTTGAAACCTAAAAACCACTAAATAATATTAGCTACATATTATTATTCACAGTGATATGTTTCCTATCTAAAATAACAATATATATTATGAACACTTAGTACAATAAATTTCCAAGATTCTTTTACTCAATTAAATTTGTTTCATTTGATTCAATTCACATTTCCTTAGAAGCCAAAAACCCTGGTACTGTTCTTGGGATTTAGGGAGCCAGACTAATAAATGTAATACTCCCTGATATGAATAAGCCCAAGACAGACATGACCAACTCCATTCTTCATCAACTAGCTCCCGCTATGTTTTGCTTCTGTTAAGGGTTCTGTTATACGGCAACCACTGTCGTGAAGCTACACTTTATAGCTTATAGTTTTCTTAGTGTTGAATAGTCTGACTTTCTTCTGCTCTGTATTTCCTCATAAAAGTCTTGCTTTCAGGTCCCCTACTTCACTTGTGGGTAGACACTTGAGCTTATGTTAGAGAGGAATGGCAACTGTGTTCTCAAACTTTCTAGGCTGATGACGCTGTTGGTGTTTCAGTAATTATTTCATGGCACTCTGAGGCTAAAATAAATACCTAACAGTTTCATTTGTTTAATAGTTAGGACATAAGTCTTTTAATAAGCATCTGAAAAACATTATATATAGGAGTTAAAAGAAAAGCTTATTTTCACATACAATTACATACATGAAATGTCTGTGCCTGCTGAGTTCTGTACACTTGAACAGTAGAAGCTGATCTGATATCCCTCTCTTAATTTCCTGTTACATAGTACTTTTTGCTTGGGACTTGCTTTTTACCGCAGGAATTGCCAAAATTCCAGCTCTGCAAAAATATGACATCATAGAAGGAAAGTAAAAACCTAATGTTGGAACTGTGAACTACCTCAGGCTAGCAGTTTGCATGGTACTCAACAGCTACTGGGTAGAGGAATACCTCAAAATTCTGAAATATTTCTCCGTGGTTCTGTGAGTTTCTTAGAGTGCTCTAGGGTACCTTAGTGCAGTTTAGAATCTGAGGGACTATGCTTCATGGGCTGGTCTTCCAGGCATATTATTCATGTTGGAGTGGTCTTCTCTCATCCTGGAAGAGGATTTTCTGGAAATGACATTTTTATTTAAGTACTTCCCATTGTAGCTGATGGGGGAAAAAAAGGTCATACAGATTTGTCACTCAAATTTGACTCTAGCATAAATTTTTGACTCTGTTTTCTTATCTGATTAAGAGAGAAGAAGAAGAAGAAGCAATAATATTGTTTCCAAAACCTATATGGGTTATTATAAGTTCTCAAATGGTAGATTCATTCTTACTCCTACCTGACATTAATAGCCATAAAACAATGGGAAATCACTTTGCCTCTGTGGCCTTAAGTTACCTCATGGATGAAATAAAGGTATTGAGCTAGGTAGCATTTGAGTAAAGTTCCAATATAAAATTTTTTGTTTCCAAGACACTAAGTAGATAGAAGATTGCGTTGGCTTTGTTTCCTTAGCACAAAGTACCTTGCTAGCTAGTATTCTGCAGATATTGGCATTTACTAGTAATTAAAATCACACACACAAAGCTGATTTTATCAGCTGATATTATCATATATTATTTCTAGATATGCTTGTTTTCAATTATTTTCCTTTCTTTGCAATTTCTTTGATTGAAATTAAATCACAGAGCAATTTTTTTTTCTTTCTTGTTTTATCTTCTGAACTGCTATACACACAAAAATCTATCAAAATCTTCAATAATGGAAAAGTCAGCAGTTTGCAACTATGATTTTCTTTCACAGTAAGTTATATAGGTCAAATTTCTTTTAGAGCAAAAGGATTTCAGCATCTAGTGTTAATTCATATGAGAGTATACCATCAGATATAATTTAGCCATCAAAATTTTGGTCCTCTTTGGACTGCATTTTCCTTGAAATACTTAAAAAGGAACAAATTAGAAACAGAATCTCAGTCTTTACATTGAACAAAGGAAGAGAAAGAAGAGTGGATATCTCTAAAAAGGATGAATTATAACACGTTGAAATCTAACTCAACCAAAACTGCAAGAAGAAAGTTTAACTTATATATTCATGAGTGTCTGTTACCCATTGAAAATTAACACAAATTTTGGAAATTTGCTAAAAACTGTTCATCAATTAAGAATGGAGAACATGGGAAGCCTGGGTGGCTCCGTCCATGAAGCTGCTGCCTTCAGCTCAGGTCATGATCCCAGGATTCTGGGATGGAGTCCTGCATTGGACTCCTTGCTCAGCAGGGAGTCTGCTTCTCTCTGCACCTCTGCTTGCCACACTGCCTGCTTGTGTGCTCTCTTTCTCTCTCTAACAAATAAATAAATAAATAAAGTCTTTTAAAAAAAAAGCATGGAGAACATGTTCAAAAGGGAAATTTACCCATACAAAATTAAAAATATTATTAAAAATATGCCTTGGGTTTTCCAAACATCATCAGGTAGTGGGTAAAAAGAAGTCTAAATTAACAAAAGTAATTCAAGTGGTTCTGATTTCTTCAAAATCTCACGTAGTATTGTGTAAAAGTCCTCAAAAGCATCCCAATGACCTAAAGTACTTTAATCATCCTTATTAACTTCCATTCTCTCCATTACTTTTTAATATTTTAGAAACAACTTGGATGTGGTTCCTTACTGTTGCAAAAGTTGTTGGTGCTATGTGAAATCTACTGGGACAGATAGCAATGAAGAGATCGGCATTGCTCAAATGCCAGAAAGGCAGCATCTCCAATTTTTAAATATCTGACTGTGAAATACACATTTATAACCTTGGCTTCAATTTTGATCTCAAGACTGTAAATATCTATTGGGCATCTTTGGCTAGATCTTATATATGTTCTTCCAGTGAAGCAATTTAGAACTCAATAATTTCCTACCCTATCGGCTTGGTCCCTGTACTTCCCATTGTAACTACTGGCATCATCATGCCTCCAGTAATTCAATTTAGAAAATGTGAAGCCATTTTCAAGTCCAAATTTTTATCAGTTTTTACATTCAACAGGAAACCAAGCCCTGTTGAGTTTTTCTCTATGGTATCTATGAAATCTGCTTGCTCCTCTTGAGAATATTCCCTCCTATGGTGCTAATCTCATTAGTCATCTTCATATTCTTCTCTTTCTTACATTTATTTAAATCGATATACTAGCTCCACAATTTTCTTCCTGTAATTGAAATCTGTCACTCTTTGTTGCCTCCACAAAAACAAAAACAAAAACAAAACAAAACACAACTAAAAACCCTTTAAATTCCCTTTGCACTTAATTCTCCATACAATCTGATCTGATCTCTATTCTTTGGACTTACTTCCTTTCACAATCTAGGTTTTCTATGTATGGACAAACTCACCATTCATCATATTTGTCTGACAACCGTTTTTCCTGGACACCCAATACTCATATTTCCACCTAAAAAGCTAAGAAACTTTCTTCCCACCTTAAATTCTTTTTTCAAATTTTGCTCAGTTTTTTTCCTATTCAAGGCTCAATGTTTATGGAATATTACCCAATCCCAATACCAAATATAATTAATTCCTTTTAAATTTCTATAACATTTAATGTTTAGTTCCATTATATTAGAATCTGACTTATCATAGACACCATGTTTCCTATAAGGCTGTGAGTTCCTTGAACCGAGGACTTATAGCATCCTCATCTTTGTATTAATATACAGTTTTGCATGGGATGCATGCAAGAGAAATAGTTGTTACACTGAAGTATACTGTAAATTGAGCAAACTGAATTATTGTAAGGACTGAGTGATTTGGTCAAGTTCAGAATGGAGAAATAAATTTCCCAATTCCTCAGGCCACAGTGCCTCTGATATCAGCAGCAAGATGCCACTGTCATTTTAAGACACCACCAAATCTGGAAGCTGCAGACTATAGAACCTCACTGTCTTTGATCCAATGGAGAATGCTGCCCACACCATTGTAGGGAGTCATCTAATTAGGATCCTTGATGCTTGTGCTATAAACCTTATCATCAAAATGGATGCATCATATTCAGTGTCTCTTGCCACGTAACTTAGTTCCAAATCTAAGACACAAAATGGATTTGGCAGAAACTAAATTACAACAGAACTCTAGATATGAGGAGACTAGGAAATGGAATTTTTCATTTTCCCAGCCTCTGTAGTACAAGATAGCACTATAAAGAGTATTTGAAGCAAAGGTTGCATGCCAATGCATGGTACCTAAAAGTCCTCCCTTCGAAGTACTTGCATCCATATACACAGTTTATCCTAAATCAAAGTTTCAAAACAAGAACAACTGGAACTACAACATGGTCCTGACTAACATGTTGCAAATGTCCATCTATAAGTGAAAATTGCTTCTATCAAGCTCCGTTCCCATCTCTACGTGATCATTTTTCTTTTAGAGAGATCTTAATATCTTACTATCCAGGGATACAAGTATAAAGTTTACCACTACCCACACTGAATATAAAATTATGGGAGAAAGGAAGAGATGGAGGAAAATGCAGTTAATATGAAAATAGACCTCACAGATCAGGGAAGGATTTGTGGTTATCTACTGATGACCTCATTCGTCCAGCTGGTAGTTATACCATGATTGTTATTTACAATATCCCTCCTTCTCTTTCAAGTCCATGTTTCCTTTACTTCTCATCCAGAGCCTCACAGGATTCTTTATTTGGTTGGGTGACTCAGGCATTCATACCTGGAGGGCCTGAGCTCTCAGAAGTTCTCCCCATGGTGAGGTGCTACAGTTTTCTATTCACTGTTTAGCAAAAGATATGGCAGTTGTATCAGACACAGAATATGATTCACTGGGTTCCAAATCTTTTCTGTGTCCTAGTGGGCAACAGCCACCCTCTTTCCCATGGTTAATGAGGATTGATCACCATAACCCACACAGTAAGCTACTTTAGTGCATGTTGATTGAATGTCATGAGACTATAGAATGTCCAGGAGGCAGGCTCAACTCTGAGTCCACTTGAGGTAACATTATGTTCCCTCATGGAAGAATTTCTTCCTAGGGGACTAAAATCTCTAACTAGGAGAGGCCAAGATCACAGGGATAGGAAGCAACATTTTGTAAATGGGTCATAAAGTAGAATATTGAGAGATACAACTCCTCTTCTCAGAGTTGCTTCCCAGACCCACTTATCCCAGCTCTGGCAAAAACAGCATCATTATATCAGTTGTTGGTTAAGAAGATTATTATACCTCACCAAAACTTATAAGGTTATTTTTCAATTGGTACAATGACTGAGTGGTAAATATGGTCTTCTGTTCTTTTGTAAGGCTCACTGTCTCTGGACAATGGAACACATGTAATGACTGTTGAATCATCCCATTGATGATTCTTGCTTGCTCTACTTCTTTTGCTATTAAGTGAGATTCTTGGTCAGAGGCAATAATGTGTGGGATATACTAGAGTGAAGAAGGAATTCAGTAAGTTTATGGATATTGTTTACAAAATCATTGTGGGCAGGAAAGACAAATCTATGCAGAATAAGTGTGTGTTCCAATGCTGGCAAAATGCTACTTATTCTATTATCAAAGGGATGCAACATAAGAGACATTTTGCCTGTTGGTAGGTGGTTTTTCCCAGTTGTGCCATGCTAGAGGTCCAGCATTAATTTTTTTTTAATCTCTGCTCATAAACAGAGCACGTGGCTAGAAAATACAACTTTTATTCCAGATATCTATGTGGCCAACTAGGAATCAAGAATTCTACTAAGGAAGATATCAGGAAGCAACTTGTAGGCTCTGCCAAAATACTTATCCAGTGATACAAATGTAAATATTTTCTCAGCTTAAATTCAAATTATTTTAACAATAGAAGTGAAACTTATAAAGCATCATAAATTAAAATGCTTATGTAACCTCATTGAGCTGTGGTGTTAGGTCATTGCACACCTTGTCTCACTAGATTTTCAAAGTAGTCCATATGGCTAGTTTTAATATAGGCATCTAAGTATTTGTTTTAAGATTGTCATTTAATACAGGCATTTAAAAGGCTAAGGGATTTTATTTATATTTATTTATTTATTTATTTATTTATGTATTTATTTATTTATTTTTAAGGCTAAGGGATTTTAAAGACTGCCTATGATCAGAGGGTCACAACTAGAAGACAAACTCAGTGTCTTTCAAATTCTATCAATTCAATCTATCAATCAATTCTATCTATCAATAAGCAGAGGTACTATTTAACTTATTATATGGTTGGATCAAATGGCTAAAATTTATTTACAGTATTTACAGTGTACCAGGGATTAGATTAACATATTATAAAGTTTCTCAATTAATCCTCCTATTGACCACATAAAATATGTATGTTACCCCATTTTGTAGTTGATAAAATTGAGGCTTAAAGAGTTTAAACACTTTACTTAAGATCATAGAGCTAATAAGCAGGATTCAGCCCAAGGCCATAAGACATCAAAGCACACACTTCTAAAAACACACAATGCTGTCTTTGGGAGTAAAATTAGATGAGAAACAGGTTAACAGCTTACACACTAGCACAATTTGTTTTAAGACTTAGGAAAAAGTATATCAAGGGTGCTACCATAAAGAAATACCCATTTCTACATGAGAATTGTATGCACAGTATACAAAAGAGCCTAAATAAAAATTCCCAGTGTAATTTATATCCTATAAAAATACTGAAGTACAAATGTCAATAAATTCCTTTTGAATCTAATTTATTATGGAAAATGAGCATTGCACACATGTGTATTCTTACCCTAAAGTTGAATTTATTCAACTTTATACAAATATATCTTCATGAAAGTCCTCTTTTTAATAGTCATTTTATGATCTAGATTGTGTTCCATAAGTAATCAACAATGGACATTTGAATCAGACACTTGTGTTGAGAATTACAATTTTCAAGAATAATTTGACACATCCGTGAAATGAAAGTTTTAATATCCTGACATATTTTAGGAGTTTTTAAGTTAAGAAAATCTTCAAGTATCTTACTGTGCTCTAAATGTAGAAAAGGCTCATGTACCATACAGATCAGAGCAAATACTTTATCCAAAAGAAAAAAAAAAAAAGCAGCACTCTGAGAATACTAAAATGCTTAGTTTCCATGGAATGTGTTTGACAGTAAGATTTTTAAAAGATCTAAGAGGCTGACCTTTCCCCCCCCCAAAGTAAGTAGACTTTTTAAAAATGAGCACATCTGGTTTATGTTCCTAAACCTCTGGCCTTTAAAAGCTTTGTTCCCAATTCACACAAAATACCATTCAGTGTTGCTTGACATAGTGACCCTTCCCTGTAGGTGGTTAGGTGAATAAAGTGATTAAATAGAATCAGGAATGCAACACACACACACACACACACACACACACACACACACACACGGCAAATTAACATTTGCATCCTGAAATGATTAGTAAACAGTTGCTGCTCATGGGCATATCTTAAGCAATTTTACTTTTCTGAATTTCTAATTATAAAATACTGTTGTTGTTTTTTTTCCCAAAGCAAATTTGTCTCTTTGTTATAAATAGTTACGCTGGAACTATTATCTGGTAATTTAGAACAAAGCCCATCGCGTTAAAAACTGAAGGTTTTTTGTTTTATTTCAAAGCTCCAGTGCTGTCACCAGGGGAAAAAAAAGCCACTGAGAGGGTACTCCAGTTGGATCCATAAATCCAGATGGCCATTCAACATTTAACAAACTCTTTGGTACTCAATTGAGTTAAACATTAAATGGTGCATTGGCAAGGACGATTTCATTTCTATGAGGCCCACTAATAAAATGCTCAGAGTTATTTGTGTAGAGTGTAATTCCTTGTGACTTTGCCTTCCATTTGCCTTGAGGACATACCAGTTTAAAAGTGTTCAGCACAGCACACCATGCATAACAGGTAATCTGCCTAATTAAGTCCTATAAGGATGTTCTAAGTAAAATGCTGAAAAGCTCCCATAACCTCTGCTTCACCCTCCCCATGCACCAGAGCTTCTGAGATTGAGAAACCCCAGCCATTAACTCAAATGTTTACACTTGAAGCTCAAATTCTGCTTTGCCAGAATGGCTCATTTCACATTTTACAAATCTGTTTTCTCATTTGTAAGCAGAAAGAATCTGTCAATTTTTTATATTATAATTCTTAACTTGGTCTGATAGTGAATGATCTAACATATAACTGTAATTCATATTGCAAAAATCACACTGTGACTGTGACTGCTATATTCAGAGACCCAATAAGATTTAAATCCATATTTTGAGTGCATTCATTTGGTATATTTCAATGAATTATTAATTATGACCAACAATAAAAATTATTTTGCTCAGATGTACAGCAATAGGAAAGATGCCCAAGAGAACTCTATCTGACAGCTCAAAACAGAATGGCCAAAATCCACTCATAGGTTACTCATCCAACGCAGCATGAAGCATCTTTGCCCATCAAATGCACTCAGTGAATGTTTTTCTCAACTTGTCAATGTTCTATCAAGAGAATAAAAGTCAAACTTTACGATTCAGATAAGAAACTTCAATTTAATGATTAAAAATAAAATATCACAGGTGATAAATAAGCTTCTTGGGAAGCTCAATTATACTAGAAATTGATAACAATGGTTGTTATTCAACTAACATCAATATAGCTAGGATCATTATACTACATAATCAAACTGCATATTATATATGATTTAATCTGCTTCTATTGACACAATATACTCACTACTTTTTATCACACTACCTTATAATCATCCTTTCCATCCTACTCAGTAAAATCTTGAAAGAGAAACATCATATTAATCACTGACTCATCTCATTTTCTTTTACTCCACACATTGGACTGATTGCCAAATCAGTCCTACTTATTCATTCTACATACATCTTTTGAGTGTGTTCCTTCTTTATTTATCCTTAGCGAGTCTGCTTCAAACTGGGCTTTGGGCAGCATGTGTTGTTCCTCAACTCTACAAATAACTCAGTAATCAGTCCTCCATTCTGTGACCTGTCAGCGGTCCTAGAGATATCTCAGAGGGGTCAGCTAGCCTACTGGCTTGTCACTGATAGACTTCTTCGGGCTACTTCAGTTGAGTCATCAGTGTCTAATGACTGGTCACTAGTTCTCCAGTCCCAGAAAGAAGTTAATTGTAAACCCCAAGAGACAACAAGCCCCACGAATAGCTGGGGTTAGTCAGGTAACACACACGTACCTAATTTTAGACCCAAATAATTGGAGGCAGACTTTGTAGTCCAGAACTGGATTTGATTCTTGCCATGTGAGGAACCTGGGGAAAGTTATTTAGTTGTACGCCTCAGTTTCCTTATCTGAAATAGTAACACTATATAAGAGACTGAATCCTGTGGAGTGTTTACAATGCCTAGGCCCATAGACACAGGGCTCACAAAGAGTAGTTAATATGATTGGATTAACCCTTACAGTTCTCAAACCAACCTTTTTTGTCAAAATAGTTGCTTTTTGTCATTGCTTGAACTATATCAGCCTATTCCATCTTTAAATTTCCATAAATCACACGTCTTTAAGCCTGTGCTTCAAAACCCGTAAGTTGGATTTTGTACTTATCTTCAACTGTGGCTCTTAATTTTACTTCCCCCTCTGCCATCTCAGTAATATTTTATAAGAACTTTAGAACAGAAATCAGAGACTACCAGTTGACACTGGGATTTTTTTTAACCTTAAGTGTTTTTTGGAATTATTTGTTATTTTAAAAGAAAATGAGTTTTCACCTAAAAATATGGATTTTGCCTCCTCTTAAAAAATACAAAGTTAGGTGTTAGTGGGTTCATGTTAGGTCATAGCAAAACCAGTTGGGTCTGGATAATGGCTTCCCTCTTTTAGCAGTTTATCCATCATAAATCAACCTGCTTCCCACATATCTGTTATCTTTGTGTTCCTTACAGGCATTTAACCTTGTGTTCTTGGCCTCAGAATCTTGTCTAAAAAGGAGTCTAAAATGCTTGTGTGTGATGTTTTACTTCTCTGTGTTCCTCCTTATTTTGAAAAGGTATTTTGGCATCACTTAATTCAGTCTTGTCTAGACATGAAATTTTACAACTAACCTGTCTTTACTTTCCATTCAGTACTTTATGTTAGCCTCTGTGTTTCTAATAGCATGCTTCTAAAATTCAATTAAAATCACCAGACATTAAGTGCCAGCTATGAAATATAGGACTATTACAGTTTTATAAAAGGTGATGCAATGTAAAGAAAGACAAGTACAACAGAAGACTTAGTCTTAAAGGGGAAGAGAAGCAAATATAATTCTAATACAAGGCTAAGTATAATGGGATACAATACTGTTGCAAACAAGTACATTAGAAGCACAGAGGAAAATCCTCATGGTAGCATGAGAGAAGGTACCTGGAAACAGTGACATTTGAGCCAGACCTTGAAAAGTGGCATTGAGTTAAAGAAGAGGAAACAAGTGTGTAGGGCAAGAGGAAAGACAGGATAAATGTACAGAAAGGCATGCATGTAAGAGGGTTTTGGAGGGGTGGGAGGTGGAAGGTTGGGTGAGTCTGGTGGTGGGTATTATGGAGGGCATGTATTGCATGGAACACTAGGTGTGGTGCATAAACAATGAATTCTGGAACACTAGAAAGAGATTTAAAAAATAAATAAAAATTAAAAACAAAAAAGATGTGATTGCTGTTTTGGAGATCAAGGTGCAATGAGGAAGAGGTGGAGTATAGTGGAGGAGAAATATATTAAGATTATTATAACAAAAATGGCCATTTGCTTGACTCCTAGGCCAGAGAGTTAAGACTTTATTTTGAAGGGAATAGACAAAGTTTTTAAACAAAAGAGTCCTATCACATGAGTCTCATTCTAATTTGTCATAATAAGATTCCAGAAGCACAAAGTATCAATGAACAGAAGGAGGATAAATGAGCATTGTCCACTACAAATTTCCACTGACTTAGGGATAAACCTACATGGCCATTACTGACAAGATGAGGCACTCGCTCCATAGCTGTGAGGGACCAAGAAGGTAAAAACTTAGGAATGTTGGGGACAGGCATGATATGAAAGGTTGGTCTTTGGTTTTTTGGTTTTGTCATTCACAAGATGGATAATGAGAATCCATCATCATGTTCATTCTGGACGTATATGCTCCATGGTCCAGTTCCAGATTAAGTGCCAGTCACCCTGTGCTAGAGCAGATGTGGCTCTTCAGCAAACGCTTTCCATAACTGTTCATTTGTCTTCTATTTCTTACTTTTAATTATCTGACTTCTAATTCATCCTGCTTACAAAAACTTTTAAAACGCTGTGATAATATATTAATGTGCTTTTTTTGTTGTGTTAAAACCATCTCCTTTTCCAAGATCACAGAAAATATTATTATTCATACATTTTTATCTCTCTGGGATTAAAATTTGCAGGATCAACATTACTAATGAATATTCTACTAAAAATAAACAGACTTCCTTAACTTTCAAGGTTACTGTAAGAGGTGTTTTCCAACTTGCTGTGAGCAAATAATCGTAGGACAACTGGATTTTGTAGCTTTTTTCATTCTAAGTGAAAAAGACTAAAGAGAAAAACTGAGAAGTGAGATTTTCTAGAAGTAGTTTGAATGTATGACTCTCGATCATCTTTATTATTCATGACTTACATTTTTTTTACTTCTAATATCATAATGTAAAACAATTTTTATTTTTAATATTACTTAAAAAATAATCACAGGCACTTGATTTTTTTTGGATCTTTGTTTAATGTCAGCCTTATAATCCATGTATTAGTTCTGCATTATATGTGGGATTATTTTATAATAAATCTTTATGATTGGGATCTTGAAGAGATTCACCTTGTATCAACATTTTGGAGAAAAGGGGATAATGGTTCCTTTATAATTCAAAATATTTAGAGAATTTTGTCTTTTCATTCTAATCTTCACAATTGACAAGCTACGGTTAACATAAATTTGTCCACGAGAAAATCTATAGCATAGTCATAAAAACTAATGTAACTATGGAAAAAGTTAATTAGCATAAATTTATTAAAAATCAGGATATATCAATAATCAGTATAACTCCAATTATTCAGTCGTAGGGGACCCCTGAAGGTCATACTTGTTGTCCCCTGTTATGTAAATATCCCATAAAACATATATGCTCTCCGGGACATAATGAAATTCTTTCTTTCTTTTTTTTTTTAAAGATTTTTTATTTATTCATTTGACAGAGATCACAAGTAGGCAGAGAGGCAGGCAGAGGGAGAGGAGGGGGAAACGGGCTTCCCGCTGAGCGGAGAGCCCGATGTGGGGCTTGATCCCAGGACCCTGGGACCATGACCCAAGCCGAAGGCAGAGGCTTTAACCCACTAAGCCACTCAGGCACCCCATGAAATTCTTTCTATCTGGAAAGTGATCGCAGTTCCTTATCAAGATATGTAATACCTCTAGATCATGAAGGTTGCTTTAGTTTATAATCCTTGTCTCTTATCTTTTTCTTCCATCTTGGCACATGAGTTTTTGTTGAGTTCTCTGCTCAGCTGATAGGCACTGTCTGACATGTAATTTGTAGTAAGTCACAGTCATTGTTTAACCTTTAACACCTCAATATCACACTATTTTAAATATCACAAACATTTATATCCAGTTCTTCACTAGAATATTAGCTTCAGGAATGAGAGCCATGATCTTTCTTGTTCATTACTGTGTCTTCAGTATTGTACTGTCTTTCTTTCATACCAACCCATGTTTCATACCAGACTATATTGCCTCATTTTTTTCCATGTGTGTATAAAGGTCCAGGTTCCGGGGCGCCTGGGAGGCTCAGTGGGTTAGGCCTCTGCCTTTGGCTCAGGTCATGATCTCAGCATCCTTTGATCGAGCCCCACATCGGGCTCTCTGCTCAGCAAGGAGCCTCCTTCTACCTCTCTCTGCCTGCCTCTCTGCCTACTTGTGATCTCTGTCTGTCAAATAAATAAATAAAATCTTAAAAAAAAAAAGTCCAGGTTCCTTAGTCATCTTCCAATGAAAGTTGAAACCTTTCATGACACCATACCGGAGAAGGGATTGGAGCAACTTGTTATAGCATGGAGACGGTGGAAATCTCAGCTCGGCACTCAGCCTTTGCTAGCTTGGGTAAGGGTGGGGCACTTTTTTTTTTTTTTTTTGTGGTGTTTGAATGGGATAGAGTGATTAAAATTATTATCATCTTAGGCTGCCTATTTCCTGGTCATTTGGTTAGAGAAAACATACATTCATTGTTGCTGGGTTTTTGTTTGTTTGTTTTTTTGATCTTCACTCTGATGTGGCTAGGTTGCTAAACTCTTCTGCTCTAAATCTGAGATGTATGAAGTGAAAAGAAAACAGAACAAACTCACCACTGTATTGTTCTTTGAGTCTCAAAGTCCCTATCTAGTCTTCTACCTTTTATGTACCTTTCAGAATCTTCTTAGATTTGTTTTATGTAATGCTCAGAGCTTACAGTTGTACTTAGGAGGAGTAACAGAAAAAAGTAAATCTACTCCATTCAAACACTTGGGGACTAAAGAATATACTTTTAAACAATCCATAGGACAAAGAAGAAATTTTGAAGACAAAAAATACACAAGAGAGAAATCATCACGGAAAATTGTGAGTTGAATACAGAATGAAAGGAGATACAGTAATTTATCCCTTAAAGAAGGGTTCCATTGTCTCCTGGAGAGCCACCTTTGCTGTTTTTTTTAAGATTTTTTAAATTTATTTTACAGAGACAGTGATAAAGGTAATACAAGCAAGGAGAGTGGGAAAGGGAGAAGCAGGCTTCCCACTGAGCGGGGAGCCACACGTGGGGCTTGATTCCAGGACCCCGGGACCATGACCTGAGCTGAAACAGACGCTTAATGACTGAGCCACCCAGGTGCCCTTCGATTAGCTATTGATGATTTCTTTTTTGTTTTAGTATGTTTTAGTATGTTTTTTGCTGAAGAGAAACACAGTCTTGGAAGTGTTGCAGGCTCCGTGTGAAATAGGACACTTGGAAGTATATATATGTATATATACATACATCCACACACATATATACACACATGCACACACATATGAATATATTATGTGTAAATATATGTGTGTGTATGTGTGTTTATATACTTCCAAGTGTTACATACACGCACATACATATGTATGTATATATGTGTATGTGTGTGCATCATTTGGTAATATTGAAGGCCTGGAATTCATTCAGTCTTGTGAATGAATACACATTGAAAGATTAATATACAAATTAATATTGAAGTTGCATATTAACCAAAGATATCTAAAATATAATTCTTTTACATCTCCGAACTTTCAGGCGAGAAATTGCAAATTAAAATTGTATTTTTGCTTTATATATTTCATGTTTTATATTTTGCTTTAAAGTTAATTCATGAGTTCAAAGTCCCTTCTGTAATATATAGATTATTATAGAAAATAATTTCTTTCTCTAGTAACATACCCTTGTGTTTCTTTTCCTATAGATTCACATACTACAAAGTGGTCTGTTATACTCGAGGTTTCAGAAATGAGCTGAACTGCTTTGGAGGAGAAGTGACTTGCACCAGGTTCTGCAGCCAAACTTGATAGCTCTTTATATACTTTCTGTACCAAATCATTCTTCACCCAGCCATTACTCTTTGGACTAAGAATAGAAATTGATTGACTGAAATGGGAAATTTGATGGTTTGTGACTTCTAAACTAGCAGGAGATAAGGTTTAATTGCCTGAGAATATAATTTTCTGGGTGATATAGTAACAGAAAATTGTCAATATATTAAGCTGATATTGGATTTCAAGAATGATCACTGTGTCCTGATGGCACTGTTCACGATTCACCTTTCTCTGGTAAAGTCTAAACCCAGTGCTGATGGTCAGGAAAGGGCAATGAATGTTTGGATCATTGCAATCCCAGGACGTAAGGAAGAAAAGTTTCTGCCTATTCTCCCTGTCTGTAGTTTCTTCCATTCAATTATAATGACCTGTCCAGGGCCAGCCATTGGGAAAAGACTTGTAGTATCTCCATGGTTGTCAAGTACATATGTTTGGATTTGGACATTGATATGACATACAAAGCCATGCCTTTATCTCCCCTTCTTAACTATACCTATCTTTCCTCTTAGCACTTCTCTTGAGAAATTCAGTACTACCTTTAGGTCACCTATTCTGCTGATTACTTCCATACCTGAGTTCAGCTTAAACCTGTATAAGCATGACAACAAAATAGAGGGGATAGAGAGATATCTTGGGTCATCTTGTTTGGCTCTTACTATTTTGCTATTTGCTTGTGCTAACCCTAAAGCTCCTTGGCTTTACTTCCAAATACATGCGGATCCTTTTGTACTGTTTATATAGAGAACCTGGTGTTTACTTTCTATTGTATTTTATGGAGACCATTGAAGTTAAATTGACTGATTTTTGTCTTTCATTGTCTTTGTGCTGTCGGTTTTATTTCTGTTTTACACATATTTTCCTTAAAAAAGTCACTAATTTTTCTAATGTTATTTATGTGTCAGTATACTAATATATTTTACTATCAGTGGGATTATGGAGTTCATACTGTACAAGTAAAAGCTCTGTGTACGTTATGAAAGGTAAATAAATAAAAGACCATTTGCTTAGCTTTCCTTTCCAACCTTATATCCTATTGAAAGCTCCTGATATAAGGAAATTCTGAAGATCTTTGCAATAAAGCCTCATTACTTGAGATAACCTAAAAGAGGCCTTTCTTTCTTGCATCCAAAAATGATTAACTCATGCAATTCTTAGTTCTTTAAAGATATAGCTCTCCTTTCCTGTTAGGATTTACTAGTCCATCAATGAAACCAGCAGATTTTCTATGAAAGATTTTAGTAGTAAAATTCTTCCTTTAATTGCTGATAGTAACTACATATTTGTAAGCTTAACATTAATGTCTGTCTTTATAATTTCTAGAAGTTACTTGATGTGGAATAATTCACATTGTTTCTGACTGAATTAGATAATCAAAACTTTTAATGTAATCTATTTTTTACACTTCCCAAATATTTATTCTCTACGTATGAATGGATGATATTTTGGAGTATTAATTTATGTTTTGTTCTTCTGTCTGCATTTTTCTTTGTCCCTTCTCTCTACTACGGTAGTTGGCTCTGTGCTTCATTGCCTCAGAATGGGTATGTAGAGACTTGAATCTACGTAGTGGTTGTCTAGAAAATGTCCTGGAATTTACTTTCTAATGATCTCAGTGTAAGGAAAAAGATAAGGCCTGAGAGAAAAAGAGGTCTTAGAGATGTAGGAAAGATAAAAGCATTTCCATAAGGCTCAAGAGACACTCTTAGCTATTGAGAGGAGAGAGTTGTATAGGTTCTGGAATGGTTGGGAACCGGGGCCCTATTTTGGTGGATGCAGTGAGACCTCAGAGAGGTAAAGCTCCAGAACTTATCTCTGGATATAGTAACAAGGGCATAAATAATTTTCTCTCACATATGATCACCATATACCAACTGACACCATATGAAATCAACAAATCTCTCAGACCTGATGGTGAAGCACAAACAGGTAAATGGCATATCTCTGCAGTCAAGTTTATAGACTGTGACTGATGAAAACAGAGATTGCCTCACCCCATCTAGCTGCATCGACCCAGTGTAAGAATCAGGAACCTTGAACATGATGTCAACTTGACGACTGGGTAGAAGTTCCAACAGTGACTAAATTTAAATTTGTTTGAATTTAGTAGGATCTAGATTAGATAGCAGAACTCAAATTGATTTAGAAAATTAAATGCATTTTTCATATATCTTAGTTTTTATTAACAAAGTTTTACTTCTTATGAAAATTATCAGAAACCAGTTGTATTCATACCATAAAATATTCCTCTACTTTAAAATATATATTTACCAGTTAGATTTTTTGATATATAGTTAATCTTATTTTTTGATAGGGGTAGTAGCAAGTATTGCAAGCCATATTCACATATTGTCTTTTATCTCTGTTCCCAGGATATCACTATGTTAAAAATCACCAACTTACACCTTAAGCCAGGACTATTGTTTTGTTATATAGTTTGTGCTAGTACAAAACCTGTAATTAAGGCCTAAAGACATGAATTAATTTTAGAAAAGTGAGATCTTAAGAAAGACCTCATTATACTTAGAATGTCTAAAGATTTCAAGGACCATCTTAGATTCTACAGTCTTTCCTAGATTTCAAAGGTCCAACAGTTTATAGTATCCTGTATTCCCTTCCTCTCATGAGACCAAAAGGTTTGGAGAAATGACCTTCTAACGTGGTAAATTGAGATCTAACTACTAATTACTAATTGTTATTGCAATTGTTGATCTGATCTCCAGAGCTGGAAATCAAATCCTTGTCTCTGGAGTATAACCAGATCTAATACGCAGCTTCTGAGTTGACATCGAGAGAGCGTATTAGCAAATGAGTGACTTCTAAACTGTTAACCTTAATGAACAGCGGCATTTGATGTAATGTGTTTTGAAGCTCAAAGTAGGTGAATGTACCTTCCTTTTCACTGATACTAGTTGAGTACAAGATTTCTCTATTCGTTTATTTAGAGTGAAGAAGCATATTAGTGAAAAAAAGTATAAGAAAGTTCCCTATTGGTACATTTTTAATAGCTTCAAGCTGTTAACAGTTACATTGTCCCTAGGTATGGGGTGGCACATGTTATGGTTAACTGATTAGCACAGAGCCTCTTCTGACATCCAGACATTTTTCTGTTACTGGTATCAGGCATGAAAATGTATTTCCAAGCAATTAAGCCTTAACTCCTGCTGGTTTGGAAGCCATGAACCTTCAAATTCCCATTCAAATTATTCAACACCTACCACTGGTGGGAAAAAAAAAAATACAACTTCATTAGTAAAAGCCACAAAGAAATCTATTGATAAGTTTCTAAAGTTTCTTTAAAATAGGAAACATGCAAAAGTATTCAGATTGTAAATTAACCACACAACTCCAAAATGACCTCACTTTGTCTTTTTTCATAACTGTAAGGATTTACTTTATGAGGTCTTAGGTTTAGCAACATACTTTAGGAAGAATGTGGACACCAAAATAAAGACATGAAAGATCATATGTGGGGGAGCAGGGAGAAAACCAGGGCAAAGGAAGTAGGATAGCTTCAAAACTGTGTAGTTTCAACTTTTTTCAAAGTTCTATATGAACTAGATATTTACTTGGCAATTCTAAAGTTAGAACAATAGGATATTGGAATTTGCCAAGTGATTCTCATTATGTTTATGGACAACTTATTCTTCCCTTCCTCATTCTCTAGAAGTGTTGTGGAGACATTGGCACATGAATCTGTTTTCTTCTCTCCAAAGAGAATAGAGCAAGAGTAAGAATGGAAAGGAGTTATTATCAGTAACAGTTTTGCAGAGTATTGTGGGATATTATAAAGATATACTTATATTCCAGAGAATTATATAATCATTTTCAGGGCCTTACAAATCCATTTGTTCCAATATTGCATAAGCAGATTTTCTTCTACAAAGGTAACATTATATTTTGAAAACATATATGATAATGTTATTGAACTAGATTTCTCAACATATTAGTGAGAACTGGAGTGTGTAACTTTACCGAATTATTGAAAGTGAAATGTTCTATGAGTGTTTTCTCTTATATTTTCTTTTTATATTAGTCTCCTTGATGGTAGTTTGATATTTTCATTTCCTATGTAAATCTATAAAGCTCTATCTTTAAATAAAGTTGAATCATTACACTGTAAAGCTCTGCATAGGTGTATGACCTCCCCCCCCTTTTTTTTTTAATGCTTCAAAAAATGCAGTAGAGTTGCTAGATGATCTAGGGCCATTGTGTTAAACATTCTCTCATTTAGGATTTAACTTTGGGCTTTGAGTTGTTAGTCTTTCATTCTCACAGTAATGGCACATTGTCATGTTTTTAGCTCTTCAGGTGGAAGTTATTAAGGATATACTACCAAATTATCTTGATAACTTCCAGGGTAAATCTTTCAAGGGTAAGAAAGGAGAATGAACCAAGTAGAATATCTATGACAAAGCTACACCACTGGAATGAATCTCTACTATAAGTGCATTTTCTCAACTACCAGCAATTATGTTTTTGACATCAGCATGGAAACGATCCTCACTAGTGAGTTAACTGATGTTTCTCAGGTTTGATCATAGCAGATTTAGAAAGTAGCAAAAGTTTGTCATCTGTTGCTACTTTAACCATAGTTGCTTTT
>PISX010010005.1:31179-72678 GCA_004024625.1 Mellivora capensis | reverse complement strand
TTTTTTTTTAAACCATTAAAGTAAAATCCATAATTTTCTACATAGTACAACACAAGTTCACACAAAAAAGACATTTTCTTTTGCAAATCAAAACAGGAAAGAAAGGAAAAGCTCAAACAAGGTAAAGGAAAAGCATTTCTACGGCTGAATCACGACTTTTGAGTTGATTGAATCCCGTTGTTGCTGCAGAACAGACTGTGCGTTTGGTCATAGTGGCAATTTTTTTTTCTCTTCACATTGTGAAATCACTTTACATTGTTTTCTAGTAGAAAAGGCAAAAAACTGTACAAAACCCCTAGTGTTAAATACAACGTTTGTACCAATAAAAAACTCACACAGGTTTGTCTCCAAAATGTAAAGTTTCTTTTTTTTTTTTCTTTTTAAATTATTCACAAAAAGCAGCTGGAAATCAGAAAGGCAGCTGCCGCTCCAGGGTCTCAAATCCATTAAAACCACCACAGAACAATTAAAACAATCAGAGAGAGAAAAGGAAAAGGAAATAACGTCCAACGTTTGGCATTTGGTTTTATCCACAGGTTTTCCCAGAGCTCCTCTTGGAATTGAAAGCAAAATATATTGGCAAACACGGATTCTGAATACACAGGAAGGGGAGCCTCAGCGCCTTCTGCCAACAGAGGCGGCTCTGTGCAGTCAGACTGTGGGGTGCACGGCAGTCTCGCTCAGGCTGGGGTTCCTGGCCTCTTTCCACCCAATCACCCCTTCCAGGAAATTAAGCAGCCTACCATACACTGGGCCTCCATTGGCCGCCCTTTCTTCCTAGTAAGAGTGGCCTCAAGCATAATACTAGGCAACCTGCGGGTCCCAGAGCAGAAATTCTGCCAGGATCCCTTCCTTCATCAACCCCTGCGTGGATGATGCTAACAGTGCTTCTACCTTCCCCATCCCCCCTCCCCCCCTAGTCCCTCGGTTACCCCCTCTTCACCCTTCCCTGGATAATCCTACTTCCCAGCTGTCCCACCTACCAGCAGCTTAGGTCTGGGTGGAATCCATCACAAACTCCTCCCTCTGAAACCTCTTACCTCCACAGATCCATCCTGTGACCTCTAGTCTCCTCTGGCCTCTCCCTCCATCATTCACATTCTTACTCAAAAGTCCCTAAGACCCTGAGGCTGGATGGTGCCACAAGAGAGGAGGGCAAGTTCCCTTCAGGGAACCAAGGATCTGGCTTGCCTGGCACCCAGGGACAGTAGCTATTTGGCTCTTCACTCAAAAAAAAAAAAAAAAAAAAAAGAAGAAGAAGAAGAAGAAGAAGAAATCCCTGCCCTTACCCCCTCACCCTACTAGCTAAGCAAGAGCAGAGCTGTGGTGAAGAGCCAATGTGGGGTAGGTGGTGCCCAGGGCTGTAAACAGTGTGAAGACTGTAGTATTGTGCTTGTCACCTAGGAAAAGCGCTGGCAGGTATGCTGCCACTTAGTGCACGGATGGCCTCCTCCAAGTGGTTAAGAGCACCCTCCTTCTTCAGGGGTCAGGGGCGCTCACTACCCCTATGCGCTAAACCTCTTGTCTGCCCCCTACCCCACCCCTGCAGCCACCTTCTGGGTTCTGTCTCTGCTCCTCATGCCTCTCCAGGCCCCCTTCCCACCCACCTCTGAGCAGAGCAGCCAGCCTCTTGGGGGGCCCCCTGCTAAGGCCTGGAGGCCACACGAGGTGACAGTCTAAGTGCACAGGCAAACACTCTAAGGGCAATAGAGGAGAAAGTTGCCACTTCAAAATAAAACAATACAATCTTGAAAAAAATAACCCCACAACAATTTAAAACAGCTTCTTTGAAACCCTTTTAAATCGGTCAGTTTTTGCACAAACTATAGAAAACAGAGAGGTGAAGGTAATATATACGAAGGTGTGAAGAAACAGCAGGAAACATGCAAAACTGGTTTTTTCTGGGCATAATCTTAGTAGGAAAGGAAAAATTAAAAACAAAAACACAAAAACCATACAAAAACAAAAACAAAAAAAAAAATCAAAGCATCACATTTTGCTGTGGAGACTGTAGGAACAAGCACGGAGGTGGGCTGATGGGAAGGGGCCAGAGGGATTTGAAGGCTCCCTGCAGGGTCACTACAGGGAAGAACCACAAAAGAAAAAGAAAAAGGTCTGGCTGGGGCCCAAACTGCAGCCTGCGGTCAAAAAGGAAAGGGGGTTCAGGTGTTTTCTGCAGTTGAGAACTCAGAAAAACAAAAGAACACATGCGGTCTCCTCAAGCCCCACAAACTATATCAGCAAAATGTGCTCAGGAGCCTCAAAGTTTTTAGTGACATCTTTTATTTCATTGTTTACTTCAAAGTTGTCTTTAAAACTAAGCACACAGAGAAACAAAGCCTAGAAACGGACTGGCTGTGTGTTCACAGAAATACAAACACCACGCGGTATGTGCTAGTAGGGCTGCTCTGAAGACAGTTACAAAGAATTGGAATCACAAAATCAAGTGGTTATCTTATGAAGTTCTAGAAAAATAGATTTTTTTTATATTCAAATGCAAGTTTAAATATTTCCCCTTCAGCAGTCGTTCTAGCAAAACCAATTTGGCAGCACAAAAAAAAAAAAAAAAAAAAAAAAAAAAAAAAAAAAAAAAAAAAAGGAAAAGAAAAAAGAAATAACAAAGAAAGAAACAAACATAATAAAAATACACGTCAGCATCAAAGGTCAACACAAGGTCAAAGGTGAGAGTTCAAGCATCAGAGAAGCTGAAGAGACAGGGATTTGGACGATGTACTTGACGCCACATCGACATGCTTTAGGCACAACGATGAACAAACGGCAGGAATCTAGAAAAAAAAACAAACCAGAAAGAGGGAGACCCACTGAGTTACACAGAGCAATACATCCAAACAGAGAGAGAGAGAGAGAGAAGAGGAACACTCACTGTGTACAGCCCTGAAATGAGGAGGCGGGCGGGGCGGGGGCTGGGTAATGACAGGGAACTTTTGCACATGCTAACAATGGACACAGGGAAAAGTCAAAAAGGACATGGAGGACACCAAGAAAACATCCAACTGCCAGAGACAGAAAGGAACCTAAGGCTTGGATTTCCCCTGAGGCGCCCAAACAAGTCCGAAGGGGGAGAAGATAGGTCTCTGGTGGAACAGAGCTCCAGCCTCTCCCCTCCTCAAACCCAGGAGAAAGTAGAAGACAATGGCTGGGGTGGGGGGAACTCTCTAGGGGAGAGGGCCAGGATTTCTCCTCAGTTCTATGGGGATGGCCTTTTGTTTCTAGAAATCCAAGCTCTTAGCTTCCATGCAGGCCCTGGCCACTCATGTGGGACCCAGGAGACAGTGTCTGGCTGTATTCAAGGCAAATCAATTTCATGATGAAACCCAAGGAAGAAACAAAACTATAGGCAGAAAACACATTTATGTAAGTGAAGCCCCCACACAACAGAAAAGGATTGCTTAAGACTTGACTGCTAGTCTCCACTCTCCGAGCTGAACCCTTCCACACCATGAGACTTGCAGGGGAGCAGCTTCTTCACAAACCATCTTTGGCCTGGGGAGAGAACTGTGCTCAAGGGCAGTGCTACTATGCTCACTCACTGGGCAGGGGAAAGGAGAACAGAGAGAAGTGTCTGGTCTCACCAGCTGGCCGCTATGGCAGCCCAGGGCCCTGCTGCGGCACACACTCCTTTTAGAAAAGAGAACCCCACAAATAGGTATGAAGCCTCTGGGTTTGCTATCAAAGGCAGGCTGATTGCACCTTTGCCTTTCATGTTATTCGAAAAGCCGTTTCATAAGATCCCAGAGCCCAGGACAAATAATAGTGGAATGGGGGAGGAGGGGAGTGGGAGTGGAATTCTGGGCTTTGGAAAACCCCTCGATGGCCAAGGAGGAAGACAAAACAGAAGGTCAGCTGTCGCAGCACCGGCAGCACCCTGGGGAGCACAGCTCTCTCCTCTGCCAATTCACAGCATTAACTCCTTCCCCTCTGGCAGATTATTAGCTGGGCTGCAAACGGGCCACAGAGAGTCAGTAGTTTCAATCATACACAGCACCCTGTGTGTACAACAATCACATTCTGGATTCTACAAAATCCTGGCCTTTTCCAGAGATATAATTTAGGTAATAAATATTCTCCACCCCGGAGCTGTATAAAACTTCTATAAAAATAGAAACGACATTCTTGGTTCCAGCCGGTTGGGATTCAGAACAGCGCCTCCCCAACCTAGCATTTTTTTCTTTTTTTCTTTTTTCTTTTTTATTTTTATTTTTTGCATTTATTTAAAAAATCCCATCATGACCCTGGAAGCCTTTGGAACAGTTTTATCCTTGAAACACAGGACACATTTCTCCCAGTGCGCGGAATTCAAGTTTACGTGGTTCAGCTTAAGAAGTATGTTTCACGTCTCTCAGAGGACAACAGACCCAAGATATCACTATAAGAAGGAACAGCTGTCCCTGCTTCAATGGGATAATCCAACACCACCAAACTACCTATACAACAGCAAGATGGTCAATCCCTGTCTGTGACCCAAATGGACAGCATGACAAGGAGAGAGCCCCCCCATCTGACTTAATACCAAACCAACCCCTTTAATCTCATCTCTACTGCTAGGAGTCAGGACTGATGTTTGTGAGGTTGAAGATTGCAGGGACCCAGTCCCCAGCCTTGGGTAAGAGTCAGATCCCAACAGGGCTACCTCTGCCCAGGTGCACATTCCCAACAGCACGTCCTTTCTGGCTCTCCACCCCCACAGCACTTCTTGGACCAGAGGCAGGGCCCAGAGGCTGTGTGGGTCACAGGTAAGAGCTGGAGTAAGACCTGTGGGAGGCAGCAGGGAGCTAACTGTAAGCACGAGGACAAAAATGAACATGGTAATACTGAGGTAAATGAACACGAAATCCATCTGGAGGCTGCAAATGTCCTGCGGTCTCCTCTGTCCCCAAGAGCAGAAGGGGCTGCAGTGGTTAGTAGAGAGGCCTGCCTTGGGGGGAGTACTACAGCTGGGACCCTTCAACCAAGGAAGCAAGTGCAGGTTTCTCATCCTTCTAAGTAGTTAAGTGCTGGCCACAGAGGAATGCAGCACTCTGGCTTGAAGAGCCCTTCCGATTCAGGTCCACCAAGAAGCAGGCTCCTCCTCCTCCCCTAACGCGATGGCTTCTGATCACTCTGCTCAGGAGAGGTGCCCCCTTCAGCTACATACCATAAGCCCTTCTTGGATTTACTCTCAAGAGAAAACTGCCTTGGGATGGAAGTGACACACTCTGCTGTGGTCAACTACAAGGAAGGAAACCAGACAGTGTCTTCTCTAGAGGCCTTGTTTAAAGGGCCTGTTAGAAACGGGCCATGTGGTGTTGAAATAAACTAAAAACGACCTCTCTGACTAGACGAGACTAGACGTCTCTTCTTCCTAACAGCCAGCCACCAGCCAGGCAGAGCCAATCCAACACCAATGGGTGGCTGGAAATCCTGGTAATGGGTGATGTCTCCCTGTTTTTTGCACGTCAGGCTAATTTAACAGGTCCTTTATTCCCAAAGAACTGTCATCCCCTTCTTGGGAAAGAGGAGCAGGAATCTTGCACAAGAATCTGAAAAATAGGCGGCAAGAACTCAGCAGACAGCGAGGGAAGTGCTTCAGCCTCCAGCTCCCGGGGCCACTGGGTGTGGGTCAACTCTCCTCACCTCCAAAGGCAGCCCTGCCTCCACCCCTGAAGGCTCTTGGGTGCCAGTTCTCATTTCACCCACTCTTGCACTAAGGTAGATTCTGGGGTCAGTTTTTGGTTTCACTCAGTCCTCTCTCTCGGGGCAGTTTGGGGAAAGCTCTGATCTTTTTTAATGTTTCTCCATTCCCCTCCCCCTCCCCCAGGGCGGTTTGATGTTGGTCCTTCTCAACACACACTGGTTACAAACACAGCAAACTTTAAATAAAGAAAAAAACTCAGGATATGGCACCTAAACTCCAAAGTAAAACACTGGAAACCAAAGCACAAACTCGTCCTCTGTACGAAGCGAAACTCCCACAGAAGGCAGTAGCCGAGTCTTCAGGGCAAGCTGTGCCTGCGAGAGTGGCAGGGATCAGGGTCCAGGGCTGTCAACATACAGCCTTAGGGCTTCGAATCATTAAGGGTGCTCCTCCCCCACTTACCAGAAGACCCTCTCACTCCAGTCTCAGAGGGGAGCACGCTCAGTAGGGCTTGCTGTCATTCTTCGAACGTTTGAGCTGCACTTTAAGCCGCTTCATGCCAATCTGAAAGCCGTTCATGGACTGGATGGCAGCTTGAGCCGAAACAGGATTGTCATAACTTACAAAACCTGTATGTCCAAGCAGAACCCTGGGTGAGGGGCATGATGAAGCAAGGAGATTCTGAGTCCTCCCTACACAGAAGACAGCTTATGAGCATAGTCTGATAGCCCAAATTTCTCAGCAGGAATGAGAAGTCCGGAAATTATATCACATGAGATAGATTAGGTTCCTGACTATACCACTTGACATCTACAAGGCACTTTTAAGTTTTTGGACCAAGCGATTTCCATACTTTTTTTTTTTTTAAACCTCTGGAACAACAGTGCGGTAGAAACCCACCGTCCTGCTACAGAAATGAAAAAAAACTGAGGCTTAACAAGAGGTCATGATGTCTTGCCCAAGGCTCAGTTAAACAATAACCCAAACATAAACCCAGTTCTTCCTGCTATCAGCCCCTTCTCATTCTCAGTGGTAATGATACTTAACCCTCCCAACACCAGTCAAGAGGCCAACATACCAAAACACTTGCTCAGGTTTGTCTGCTTGTCTATGAAAACCTTGGCAGACACGACATTCCCAAAGGGCATAAACATCTGCAGCAAGTCCTGATCTCCAAACTCCTGGGGCAGGTGGTAGATGAACAGGTTGGCTCCCTCTGGACCTTCAAAATACCCATCGATTGAAAAGGCATCAGTGTCAAGCTCACCCCCCACTCCACCCGTCCCCACCCTGGTACCACTGTTTCTCATTTCTACCCGAGTTAAACTGTCTATATCCTGGCACCCCTAGGTGGCTCGGTCAGTTAAGCAGCCAACTCTTGATTTCGGCTCAGGTCCTGGGTCCTGGGATCGAGCCCCGCATCGGGCTCTATGGGGAGTCTGCTTAAGGATTCCCTCCCTCTGCCCTTCCCCCCATTCTTCCTCTTTCTCTCTCCCCCTCACTCTCAAATAAATAAATCTTAAAAAACAAAAAAACAAAACCTGTCTGTATCCCAATAAACAAAATCCTTTGGAGAACTAAAGATTCTCCAAATACAAAACAGGAAACTGAAGAGCAATCACTGAAACAGACTCTTTCCCACTGAGGGGTATCAGAATTCGACCTTGTGGGAGGTGTGAGTGCAAGAACAAAAAAGGAGGCAGACTTGTGTGTGGTGCAATAAAACTGGAGACTAAAAGCTTATACAGACACAGAGAAAAAGGGCAGAAAGAGATTACAAACAAAACAGGTTCAAAACTGTGCCAGAAACTACCAGGAGAGCAAAGACAGGCAGTTGAAAGGCAGGGGTGGAGGCAGGGAATGACTACAAAGGGACATGACGGAATTTCTGGGAGTGATGGAAACATTCTCCATCTACGAAATGTGGTTACATGACTGTACATGTTCATTAAAGCTCACAGAGCTATATACTCCCAAAAGGGTGAATTTTACCATATGTAAAGTGTACCTCATTAAAAAGAAATCACATTTTTAAAAAGTGCCCATGTTTAACATTGAGCTCAAAAATAAAATATGCTTTCCTTTTCCAACCACTTAAGCTCAATGACTTTCTAACCAAAGAAGCCTTACTAAACTGCAGTCCTGCCATTTTCCAGCCACCAGGCCTCCATGCTGTTGCCAAACACATTACAGAACAGTGCTGCCTCAAGGCCTTTGCACTTGGTGTTCCTCTGCCCCCATTACTCTTCTTCCTCTGGATACATGCATGGCTTGCTTTCTTACTTCCTCTGGACTCTGCTTAGATGTGAAGTGAGAGGCCTCTGACCATTCTACACAAAATGCTGTGCCTCTGGCACTCTCCATCCCTCTTTCCCATTCATCAGTCTTCAGAGTACCATGTGGTACACCCCATGCTCTTCCCGCGTTACTGTCTCCACAGTTTTTCAGTTCCCCCACTATGACATCCTAGGGCACAGAAGCATCTTGACTCAGAACAGGTGAGGATGCACTATCCCAGGATCCTCGCTGGCGTGGCAAGAGAGGATACGTGTCTTTCCCCCACATTAGTGCTTAAACCTTGCCAGCTTCTGGCTACAGAAATCCAGTCAACTAGGAGCATAGAGGGGTCAGCAGGACCGTGTATTCATACAAACCACTGTCAGGCCTCTTTCTGCCTATAAAGTCTCTCCTGCACTTAGTATCATTTATGTCAAAGCACACATTTCCCAATTCACCAACGTGGGCCATAACTCTTTCTGCCCCATCAACTTCAGCCTGTCCTCAATTAGGAAAAACAGAGATCAAAAAATGAGGAAAATGCCAAATAAAAGAGCTTAAAAGGGACACCTAGACAGAAAATACCCTCTGACAGATCTGTAATCTACAAAGACGACTTCCTAACAAATAAAAAAGTACTGTGAAATGCTATCACACAGTAAGGTCAGTACGTTTCTTCACCTAAAACCTGCAGCCTGATCATAGGAGGGCAGAGGTTCTGATCTAAGCTACAACCAGAAAACATTCCGAAAGCAGACTACAGTTTACAGAGCTTTACAGCTTACAGAGCCTATGTCTGACAGTGCCAAAGAAAAGCATCGGCCTGACTGCCTGACTGGTCCTCCTGCCCTTTGCCCTGCCTTCACCTCTGCTGTAGGTGGAGTCATCTCCCCCCCCACTCCTCCCCGTCCCTAACTGTAGCCTCCCAGCTCTACTCACCTTCCTTCTGGCTTCCAGCAGCACCAATACTCTGCTGTGTCAACAGGTTCTGGTTGTACAGAGTGGGAAGTGCTGCAGCAGCGTATTGCTGGATTCCCGAGTAGGCCTGCGTGAGGGCTTCCATGGTGCTCCCGGTGCCGTTGGAAAGGCCACTGCTCCCCAGGCCACCATTTAAAGCGGCCATCCCTTCATGGTGGGAAGAGCAGGATTAACATATGGGAAAGACTTGAGTGGCACCAAAACAAACTCCAAAATTCTCCCTTTTCTCTCTCTCTTAGCTTCTCCTTAAGGAGGACCATCCATCTGAATGGTCAGATCTGAGGACACTCATCAGGACTTATTGCTCACAGGAACATTAAAAAATGCCACACCCACATGTGGCTCTTCCTATTACCTTTTTCCAACCTGTGCAAGAAGTGATACCACTTACACCTGACTTGCTCCATTTTCTCTGACTTTTCTGTCACTTTCTCACTTAGAGCTGGAATGTGGTAAAATAAGCATCCCAGGTTTGGGTGCTGAAAAGGGGTGTATGTGGTCTCAGACAAGATGTGGGTAAACCCTATTGTCAAAATAACAGCTAATATTTATTTAAACACATTCTACATGCCTGACACTGTACTAAGTCATGTGCTCAGCACTTTACCTATGTTCTCATTTACTTAACAACCCTCAAAGTGTCCTCTTCCCACTTCGCAGATGAGAAAATGACCTTAGAAAGGTGGTATTATGTTACAGCTAGCTAAGGGGGAGAGGTGGGATTTAAGTCAGGTCTAACTTGAAATCTCATGATTATTTCTAACTTTACCAGGCCACCCCATTCAGTCTAATGGTGACCTGCCAGGGTTGTTTAAAAGTGCTACCTGCACAACGAACAGCCTGATCACATCAGGGGCTGTCCCTCACCTGCCAAAGAGCTGACATTGAGGCCTGCCGTGGCTCCAGCTAACGTCTGCAGGGCTCCAAGGGAGGCGATGGGGTTGACAGAGCTGCTGCTGCTGGAGCTCGGTGAGGACCCTGTGATCAGAAAGCCGGGTGTTAAAACTCAAGCCAACACATGCTTCGCATGTCAACAGGAACCAAAACATGAGACTGATACTACTTAAGCATTCTCTTCATAAAGAGGTTTTCAGTTACTGACTCTAATAATTGTCACTGTAGGACATAAAGTCAAAGATAGTTGTAACAAACTAAAAATTATGAGATTTCTCTTAAGTCAGAAGATGACATTTGAAAATTAATTGTTCACAGTCTGACCCCTTTGGAAATAGATGTTAACTACTCTCCAGAATGACAGAACCCTCTCTGGGGATTCTGCCCAAGGCACACAAGGGCACACTGGTTCTAATGACACACTTACCTGAACTGGTGAGTACGCTGAGGGGACTGCTGGATGTAGTAAGAGCATTGGTACCACTTGGTGTGTTCTGAGCTGCACTAGCAGCAGCGGCTAGAGCAGCCAAATTCTGTAACTGCATTGCATTTAACCCTGCAACATCCAAAGCAAGAGATCAGCCAGCACATACGGGTTCCTTGTATCCGTTCCAGCAATGACAGCACACACTGGTAAAGGCTGGTCCCAAAGAGGAACTATTCTTGAAAGCCTTACAAGCAACACTACAAGGCTCTAAAAAGATTCAGATTATCACTCAACTCAAGAAACTTGACATCATTTCCTCAAGAGAAGAAATATATAATCCAACAGCATGCCACTCCAAGTGAATATTCCTAACAAGGACTGGCAATTAGGAAACCAAGAGAGGGTAAGATCTGCGGTCTACCATGAAGCCAAGTGACCAAGAGAACAACAAACGACAAAACTTGTGGCACAGAATGGAACTGCATCTGAGCCCCTCACTCCTACCGCATAGGGGATTTGCTCTTTCCAGTGGAGGTTTACAGGCAGAAAACACAGCAGGATCCAGGTGACCAAGGCAGGTTGTAACAGAGGAGGATGCATGTGACAAAAGCAGTAAGGAGAAAGACTAAAGAAAAACCACTCCTTGAACAGATTACTCATCAGAAGGAGGAGAGAAAAACCCTGAGGGGAAAAACCTCCAAGCAACAGTTAAAAGGAGCAAGAATCTGAACTGCACTGTGTTGCAAACCATTTGCTGGATGATGGAAAAGCGGATGGGTGGTGGTGGTTTGGGGGAGAGTTAGCGAGAATAAAAACTAAACTACAACACAGATTTACAATCTAGCAAATTTCCAAAAACAAAGCAAACTCCAAGTACCTGATACAAAGTGAACCACTATCAAAAATTTTCAAATACCAAAATGCAGTTCACCTGACACTAACTACCCCTTTCTCAAATATACTTGCTGAGCCTTAATCCACTGCAGAAGGGGTAGCAGCAAGGGACTCTGGAAACGCTTCACTCCCCACCTCCACTAACTTGTCCGATGGCCCCACCTTCAAGTTTGTCTGTGGAGCCCCATTTTGTCATCACTCAAGTATCTGTCAATTAAGTTTTCCACATATGTTAACAGCATTAACAGCAATAAAAGGTAATTCACCTAAGAAATAACATGCATAAGACACAGAGAAAACTAACTGCCTAGTTTCTAGCAGTTTCTGGCCATTTTGCATGGATGCCTTCTTAGGCTTCCAAGAGTCACTGGAAGAGTCACTTTACTGGGAAAATAAAAAGAGTTCCTGCAATTTCCTCCTTATCAAAATGGCCTCAGATAGTCTACTGGTGCTAACAGCTCTTCTCCATCTTCCTCCTCAACAGAGATTTAAAGGGGTGGGGAGCATCAGACAACCCCAGAGCTATCCTGTATGGCAACTAAAAGAACCACCTTCCAGAGACAAAGCAGTTGAGACGTGGGATGTTCATCTTACGTCAGGTTTATGAAATAGGTGGGAAAAATTTGTTTTCTGTACAAACGGTGCAAAACTCTCAGACTGTTGTTAGCTGGGTCTGGTGGCCTGGTTGCTGCTGCTCCTCCACAGCCGTGAAACACTTACCTCCCATTGGGTGGAGGCTGCTCAGGGTGTTGAGGTTCCCAGAGGAGGCAGTCTGCTGAAGGAGCTGCAAATAAAGCTAGACATTACACCAAAAAACAGAACAAGAGTGAGAGTGAGGGCTGGTTCTGCATCTGGGATAACTCTACAGCACAGCAAAGCGAGAGTGCAGAGGCCCCCAGAGAGAAGAGAGTTGAAGACAAGAACCCAAGCCAACACAACAGAAACATGAGGCTTATGACAGCATGGGACAGTATGACAAGAGCTAAAGCCCTGGCCCAGAAGACAGTTACATTCACTGAGTACTGAGCCAGGCTCCAGTCCCTGGGAAACAGAAGGCAGCACAGCAGAGGACAGGAGGAGGGCAGAGAACTAAGCTCAACTCAAGCAGCTATGCAATCCACTGCAATGAGGGTCTGCACATGGATGACTGCCACTTTTAGTACCTCTCTCCCAAGTTCTCCTTAGTCTGGGCCACACATCTTATCTTGCAGACTATTTCCATCTAAATACCCAATTCCTACTTCAAATATTTTAAATATCAAATCTAACCATTTTAGGGTATTTCTTTCTTGGAGTCATTCTTTGCTGATCACAACGGACCCATGACTAATCAGTCTTTCCATGCTCTCCACACATCCATCCAGCCCCACTTATCTCCTCCACCCCAAATTGGTCTCCACTGTTGCAGATAACCAAATGACTGACAGATCAGTTCAGTGTATATTCTTACAATGGTTGTCACCTACTAAATACAACAAGAGGGCTTGTCCATGAGCTTATGGATCTTCATGACCTTATTCACTATCTTAGCATATAGCAAGCAACCTTTGTCTAACAAACCTGCTGAAAACCTTTGCTCCATTCAAAGCCAATCACTTTTCCTTATGGACAACGGATATTCCTGTTTCTGGATCCTGTATTCAACCTGTTGCTCATTCCCATAAACACCTGACCTGGTTCCTCTATCATCATGAACCCCGTTAGTCCAGAAAGGTTTCAGGAGGTCCACAAACCTCCAACATCGAATGAAAAAATGTACATGCATATAATTTTTATCAGCCTTTCAGAGGGGTCCACACCCCACAAAGATTAAGAACTATTGCTCTAGTCCAAAAGAGATCAGGTTCAAGTCCACCTATTCCTCATTATTGATAATATACCATTTATACACCCATATGTCTTTATTTTTGTCTGAAATACCTCGGGCAATGTGCTCAATTCAGCTGGTGGACTGTGCATACTGTACCTGGCACCTTCATTTCCTCCCTAAATGAGAACAGCTCTGAGGGCAGGGATCATGTCTAACTAAAATAAAGAGACCACAGCTCCCAACACACACCACCATGCACTGTTGGGTGTGGCAATGGCAATAAAAAGGGGGTCTTCCCTAAAAAGAGCTTCAAAACTCTCTAAGAAAAGCAAATGCATATCATGGAGATAATTTTAAACATATTATCATTTTGGCAAAAGACTAAAAAAAAAAACCTCTCTGAATTTTCTGAACTTACAAGCTATGTTCTTGCAGTAAGAAACAATTTAATCTGTTGAGATATACTAACCATCTTCATTTAAAAAAAAAGTGTGATTTTTTTTCAAAGAAGATTTTATTTATTTGAGAGCAAATGAGAGAAAGAGAGTGAGAGAGAGCATGGCTGGGCGGGGAGGATCAGAGGGAGAAGCAGATTCCTCGCTGGGCAGGAAGTCCGATGCGGGACTTGATCCTGGGACTTCAGGATCATGACCTGAGCTGAAAGCAGACACTTAACCAACTGAGCCATCCAGGCGCCTCCCCATCTACACTTTTTGACTTCAGAGAAATACTAGCCGGAAAACTGGGATTTCTTCTAACATTTTAGAAATATGAAGGCCATTATTTGGTATCAAATTAGCCAAAACTCAGTACTGAGCAACAGAAATCATTGCCTTTCTTCTGTTCCTATATAGAACAATGTTTTAAAGGATGAGGAATGAAAGACTGTAATTATTCTTATGTGTATATTTTTGGGACTGTCCATACACATCTAATGGTTTCACCACCCATTTTCCTTCGGTGACAGCTTCACAGATGAGACAGTTTTAAGTGTCTTGCGCTGTCTGCTATTCTTTTAAGGGTTAAAGCAGTGGTGATCCCCTGTAATATGTATCGCAGATCTAGCGAATCTAAATAACAAACTGCAGCCTTTGGACTACACGAATCAAACTCAACAAAAGCAAGATCAAATTAAAGGATCTACCTATTTACAATGCTGTCCACAACTCAAATAGACACCTATAATACTCATTTAATAATGTCCATGTCAATATCTTGACCTCTTAGTCAGCGGAAAGATACATTTATCATACTCTTCAGGGAGGACTCAATAAGGATTTTAAAGATGCCTCTACATCTGGGAGAAAGAACTATGGAGAAAGATATTTGGTAGTTAGGGGCACCTGGGTGGCTCAGTGGATTAAGTCTCTGTCTTTGGCTCAGGCCATGATCCCAGCGTCCTGGGATCGAGCCCCACATCGGGCTCTCTGCTCAGCAGGGAGCCTGCTTCCCCCTCTCTGCCTACCTGTAATATCTCTCTCTGTCAAATAAATAAATAAAATCTTAAAAAAAAAAAAAAGGTATTTGGTAGTTAAAATTTCCTCAAGATTTTCTTTTAAAAAAACTAAAGGGACAGGGACATACAAGGTATTTCTAAATCTTTGTATCAGGAAATCAGGATTTCACTTTAATAGTAGCAAACGTCTCAAGATATAACCCAAGATGTGTGATGAGAGAGAAGAGAGAGATGGTGAAACAGATATACTAACATAAAGAATATTGCACTGCCTGAAGTTTTACGAAAAAATTTGACATGTTTGGGGCGCCTGGGTGGCTCAGTGGGTTAAAGCCTCTGCCTTCAGCTCAGGTCGTGGTCCCAGGGTCCTGGGATTGAGCCTCGCATCGGGCTCTCTGCTCAGCAGGGAGCCTGCTTCCCTTCCTCTCTCTCTGCCTGCCTCTCTGCCTACTTGTGATCTCTGTCTGTCAAATAAATAAATAAAATATATTTTTTAAAAATTTGACATGTTCAAGTTGCAAATGCCATTGTGTCTATTAGCTAGGGATAGCACAAGAAAAAACAGCTGGGAGCTTGCACAGTCTGCAGAAAGCAAACCACAAAGACTCACTGCTAAATACTGGGGTCCAAGAGTATTTAGACCAGCAAGGTTTCCCCACACAGATGCTGCGCTGATTTGCTGCATCTGCTGCTGGAGCTGCTGGGCCATTCTCTTCTGTTCCTTGTCCTTCTGCGTATCAGCAAATTTTACCACCATAGGAGATGAGCAACCCTATGAAAACACCAAAGCCAAAGGGTCAAATTCCTCCTTCTGCATGAAGGAAAAAAAAATCCTCCTTTGTAGTGACACACAGGATGCATTCTAATTTCATTCACTGCCAAATGACTCTCTTCCTGATAGACACAAGTGGCAAAAGACAAATTTAAAAGGGCTACATCTAGTACGTTAATTTCACAGAGAGCATTATTTTTTTAAATTTAAGATGTTTAGCCTGCTTAACCTTTAGGGCAATCGGATGCTGTACATGCTGCAGAGCTTTGATGGCCAACTGTCCTAGTACTCTCAGGCTAAGGAACTTTCCCTTTTCAGTCATCTGCTCCCTACCTCCATGGTCTGTGCTTGGTGCATTGCCTTGATAGCCGTCTGTGCCATGGCTCTTGTTGTAAAAGTCACAAATGCACAACCTGGTAAGAGAAGTGTCAATAACTCATTCATTCATTTGCTTATTAATTATCTGATAGACATTTACTGAGCACCTATTATGTGCCAAGTACTATGCTAGCAATACAGATATGGTTCCTGCCTTCAGGGGGTTTAAGATCTAGTGGAGGAGACAGACACATCATAACAGTGCTAAGTGCTTTCATGAATAGCCTGGGAAGCACAACAGGAAAGAAAGAACTTGATAAAGGGATAAAGGAGGAATCACAATCCTCTAGTTCCTCTTGAGAAGAAAGTGTTCCATTCTGGCATTAAGGACCTCTCCAAGCACAAAAGGAGAAAATTTTAACACACGGAACTATAGTGCAGAATGTAGACTCCTTAGGGGGCTGGGACAATTCTAAAGGAATCAACTGGTAGGAGGAGCCATCATGGGACCTAGACTTACAACACCAAGCCCAACCTCTCCATCAAGACAAGGCCATGTTGGGTAGGGATCATTGGTTTCCACTGGTCCAACTAAAAGAGACTCCAAATTTAAGTACCTTTAAAAGCTAGAAATATACGTACCTCGGCTCAGTCCATCAGGTCCCCGTAATATCCGGCATTCTTCAATCTGTCCAAATGAAGAGAACATGACTCGGATGTCATTTTCAGTGCACTTCTTGGAAATCATACCAATAAACAGCTTCCTGTCTTCCACTGCTAAGAGAGTAAAACACAAAGGCTTGAACATTAGAACTACAAGATGTAGTGTAGCACAGACTCTGGGGTCAGACTGTCTATATTTGAATCCTGGCTCTATGCCTATATATCATATTACTTGGATTCTAAGATAAACATTTTTCCATCATTTAGCACCTCCTCTTATAATCAATTTTACCTTAAAATTTAAACTGGAAGCACTTAGATGACATACAGTAGTTTTGTGATCTTGTCAAAGTTACTTAGCTATTCCATGACTATCACCTGATTAATAGGGATAATGATGTTCATCTCAAAGGTAGCTGTAGGGGCGCCTGGGTGGCTCAGTGCTCAAAGCCTCTGCCTTCAGCTCGGGTCATGTTCCCAGGGTCCTGGGATCCAGTCCCGCATTGGGCTCTCTGCTCAGCGTGGGGCCTGCTTCCCCTTCTCTCCCTGCCTGCCTCTCTGCCTACTTGTGATCTCTGTCAAATAAATAAGTAAAATCTTAAAAAAAAAAAAAAAAGCAAAGGCAGCTGTAGGTTTTAAATGCAAAGCACTCAGCATCTTGTGTAGCACTTAGTGATGTTTGTTCTTACTAGCAGTACTACTATATACCAAAGGACAAGTTTTCACACTGACCTGATAAATGACTAGAGAAACACAACACACCTTTCAGTGAGTGTAACTGTCATTTTCTTTTTTTGATTATTCTCTTAAGGACTAAGTTCTCCTCCTTAGTCTGTCCATCCTCCCACCCCCATTTCTGTCCATAAGAAATTATATTGATCAAAGACATCCCATTTTACTCTAAAATGTTCTTATACTGTTTACCTATCAACTCTATTTATCTCATTATTTACCGTATTTAAGGGGAAAAAACCACAATTTATTATTATATTTAAAGGTTTTATTTAGGGACACCTGGGTGGCTCAGTCTGTTAAGTATTTGCCTCCAACTCAGGTCATGATCCCGGAATCCTGAGATCAAGCCCCAAGTTGGGTTCCCTGGTCAGCAAAGAGTATGCTTCTCCCTCTCCTTCTGTCTTTCCCCCTGCTTGTTCTGTTTCTCTCACTCTCTTAAATAAAATCTTTAAAAAAGACAAATATTTGAGAGAGGGAAAAAGTAAGTGCAAACAAGAACAGAGATAGAAGAAAACGAAAACACTAACTCAAAAAGCTGCACACCCAGGGCGCCTGGCTGGCTGAGTCAGTGGAGCGTGCGACTCTCCATCATGGGGTTGTGAGTTCAAGTCCCCCACTGGTTGTAGAGATTATGTAAAAATAAAATCTTAAAAAAAAAAAAAAAAAAAAGGGCTGTACACCCATGTTCACTACAGCATTGTTTTCAAGAGCCAAGATATGGAAACGTGTCTATCAACAGATGAATGGATAAAGAAAATGTGTGTACACACAGACATACACCGCAGATATTATTCAGCCATAAAAAAACATGGAATCTTGTCATTTGTGACAACATGGATGGAGCCTGAGGGCATTATGCTAAGTGAAATAAGTCAGAGAAAGATACTGTATGCTCTCACTTATAAGTAAAACCTTAAAAAACAAAACAAACACACACACACACACACCCGGAAGTTCACAGATACACAGAACAGGACTAGTGGTTGCCAAAGGTCGGGCATAAGGGACTGGGGAAAAAGGGCAAAATGGATCAAAAGGTACAAACTTCCCATTATAAAATAATTTAGCATGGTCACTAGTTAACAGTACTGTATTGTGTATTTAAAAGTTGTTTAGAAAGTAGATCTTAAAAATTCTTATCAAAAGAAAAACATTTTTAGAACTTTGTATGGTGACAGATACTGACCAGACTTACCATGGGAGATCATTTCTAATATAAACAAGGACTGAATCATTATGCTGCACACATTTTGTCATTCAGATGTCAGTTAAAAAAACAAAAACAAAAACAAATGATTGCTTATAGCATATACAATCCAGATGCCATCAGAACGAATAGTAAACTATTAAAAACCTAATGAGGGGAGGGCTTTACACAACTGCTTACCATTGTTCTTCTCACTGTCGGCAGGCTTCATCTGTATAGGGTGGTGCATCTAAAAAGGAAAATACATACATATCATCACTGTACACACTGAAGGCACAGAAACATAAATGAGGACTCTAAAGGCAATACTGAAACTAGAGGCTTAAGAATATTCTCTGGCCTTATATCTGCCTCATGATCATTTCTTCCCAAAATATCAAAATAGACAGAATGAGAATCAAGAAGTCAAAATTCTCTTGGCTAGGAGAGAAGTAAACCACTTTCAGCCTATCTTCTTTGAAATGTTCCCTTTATGTCCTCCTCTGTATCAATCACTCTGGCAGTCACCTTTTCCTCAAAATGGTTTTTCAGTATGTGCCTGACATGTGTAAGTTATGTTCCATGTAGTCAAAACCCCCACAGTTCTACTTACTAGTAGGAGAATTCTTACCCCTGGGAGGACCTTCATGTTGTGAAGAGCATTCTGCGCTTCTAATGCAGCTTTGCGGGTGTAAAATGTAACAAAACAGCACCCTGAAATAAATAAAATTTCAACAAATCACCTTTGAAAACAGACAATTCCTAGAATACTCCCTCCTTCATGGATATACTGGAACTTCAAAGAGAAAGCTAGGTTTATTAAAATTAGCAACCCCCCCCACCCGCTTCCAAGAGAGAGAAGGGGGAGAGGGAGAGAAGCAGAACAACCCCTACATTAGCTCTGTGCATTTTCTTTAATGTTATAGTCTGTGAGTTCTACTAAAATTCTTTAGCTGCTCCTCTAACTTCTCTGGGAAAGACAACTTCCCTTACCAATGTCATAGTACCATGTCATCCAACCCACCCTAGTTGGAACACCAGGTAGTGTGCTGGGCAAGACATGCAGAACAAACAAAAGAGACAGGGGCCCTGCATTCCTGCAACCTGTAGTCTACCAGGAACTCATTCTTTCTCAGAATAAATCCCTCCTTACGTTGTAGCCAATTTCTACCATATGCCTCAAACATAATTATCATTTATTAAGTTATAAAATGACTAAAGAGCAAGAAACTCTTAATATCCCTTTTTGGACCCTTGGTTTTAATCAAATATAATTAAGCTTCTAACAGCACATGGCCCTGAGGAGATCTGCAGATTTTGTGCTTTGTATCTTTATTAGGGACAGGAGGGAAGAAGTGCATCTTATAAATATGGGTTCCTAGTCCCATGAGATACAATACTGATTCCTTTCAAAATCACTGCAATTAAGATTCTAAATCACTGCATGTTATATCACCAGTCATTTTCAGAAACGACAATTCTTTTTATTTTTGGTTAACTATGCCACAAAAAGAAAATAATTTCTCTGCTCCTAGATCCTGTTACTAAGCTGGCTTCAAACATAGCAATCCTGCTTGCTCACATCTGCACTGCAGAGCAGCTTCCCCAGAATATTATTCTGAAATCAGTTATTTGGAAAGAATACTGTAGGTGCATGTACAGGGCAAAGCTAATGGCTTTTCTACCATTGCTTCCATAAAGCTTCTACTCTGGTAGGTATTTCTGGAAGTAGCTCCGTCTTTTTTCCATTCATCGTGTAGGCTACAACAAACAGGTCCCGTCCTGGTTGCTAAGCCATCCTGCAAGGCCTCTGTAACACTAACAGAAATCCACAGGTATGGTGTAGACAGTCTTTTTCTTTCAGCTTAGTCTAGCCAAAACACCAAAGAAAACCTTACGCAGTTGTTTATTTTTCAACTTTGTCATTCCATTCCCAAGATTAAGAGACACTCACATTAAAAAAAAAAAAAAAAAAAAAAGGAGAGAGAGAGACACACACTCATGAGTCTGTCTCTTAAATTTAGAACCCTCACAAAGGACCACCTACAATCCAATTTACAATTATCTTTATGACATCACCTTAACTTTTTATTTTTATGCCATTAAATGTGTTTGGTCTGGAAAATGTAACTACTATAAAAGGACATATTTCCTCCCTTTAGAATGTGAACAGAGGAGAATTCTGGCAACGAGTGACAGCACGCACAAGACAGAAACTACCTATAAAACCCAAAGCCCTTACCTTTGCTCTGAGGAGGGTTTTGGCTCCTATCCCTTAGGACATTGATTTCATAGACAGCACCATACTGTTCAAAGAGTTCCCTCAAATCCTTCTCAGACCAGGTCCTCGGAACCTGGCCCACAAACATCTTGATAGCATCAAGATCCGGTTGGTCTGGGTGGTCCAGGGTGCCGTTCATTTTCTTTGAGCTGCGTAAAACAAAATACAGCTTCTTTTACGTATTCACGGTGCTCTCCAGGGGGATGTTACTTTTCTTTAAACATCTCAACTACTTTCTGAAAAAGTAGGGGGGGGGGGGAAGAATTCTACTCCTTTTTAAAACTATTGCCATTCAATATACCAGAGTTCCCCATCCTCACCTTCACCCATGGCCATGCCTTCCATTAGATCCCAAACTGAAGTCACATTCTGATCAGGACATCTGGGTTTTAACTAAGGAACTAAGCAGCACTCATTCCTTGTCTAGCATGAGAATTCTCAGAACTTAAGAGGTAAAGTTTCTACTGCCAAGTTTTCATTGTTTTGAAACACAGTTAAGAAAACTTTTTAAAATGTACATAAAAATCAGGACTCCCCAATGTATACAATGACAGGTAAAAGTTTTCTTTTAGTAGATTTTGGAAGAGAAGCACTTGATTTCCAAGGCCTGAGCTAAGAAAAGAGTGAAACAATGTCCGCCTGGAGCTCTGGCTGGCTCCGTCAGTAGACCATGTGACTCTTGATCTTCAGGCTGTGAGTTTGAGCCCCACCCAATGGGGGAGGGGGGAAGGTAGGAAGAGGGAGGAAGGCAAGAAAAGCTTTGCCTTTTAAACTGTCACAATCCTATCACATCAAACTTGTAATGCTCCTACAAAATACCTTCATTTTTATCCCTCCACTGCCAAGAACCTAGGGAGAGTCCTTCCTGGACTACAAATGTTTCCAGAATGAATCAAAGTCCTTCTCCTACCACTGCCCAAGATCTTACTCTTAGCATTCATCTCAACCACTAACAACTTAAATTCCAAACAGCCAGCATGGTTAACTATTCTGTTAGTGTGTGCTTAATCCAGAAATCACTTCATCATATTCAAATTTGCCATGTCCTAATATCAACACTAAATAAAACACTAGTTTTCTAGCAAAACAATAGCTTTTCCACCACGGCTATCTTCTTCTTTTTAAAAATTTATTTGAGAGAGAGAGCGCGCGAGCGAGCGAGCATGAGACATGGGATGGTTAGAGGAAGAAGCAGACTCCCCACTGAGCAGGGAGTCCAATGCGGGACTGGTTCCCATGACCCGAGCTAAAGACAGTTGCTTAACCAACTGAGCCACCCAGGCGCCCTCCCACCACTGCTACCTTCTGAACACTATCTGAAATCCCTGTAGAAGGCTGAATCTCCTCAGGTAGTTTAACCTCTGTATTTTAATTCCTGTATTTCTTTTTTAAAAAGATTTAACTGATAGAGTGAGCACACATGCAAGCACGTCCACAAGTGCTGGGGGAGGGGCAGGAGCAGGGGAGAAATTCGAACATACTCTCCACTGAGTGTGGAGCCCCAGGGCTCTATCCCATTACCCTGAGATCATGACCTGACTGGAAATCAAGAGTCAGATGCTTAATGACTGACCCACCCAGGAGCCCTGTTAATTCCTAAATTTCTTGTAACTGAAAACCCACAGGGGTTATTTACACACCACCTTGACTGAATCTAGCACTAAATATCAAAAGTCTAAGACAAATGGCATATATAGACCAACTCTTATCACGATGTCTGTGAAGGTTTCCCATACTTTCAGGTTAGTCAGTTTCGTCAGGACTCAAGACAGTACTAAATTTCCACCTTCATTATAATATTCCCACCATTTAGCATCATCTGGCAGTATCTGCCTCTCCCAACTAGACTGACAGTTCCTTGAAGGCAGAAAGTGTTTTATTTGCGATTCATTCTTGCAGCCACCCCTGGCATAGCACCTGGTTCAAAAAAGTACTCAGATGTGCCATGAAAGCAATTTCCTGTTCTCAATAACTCCCCATTGAATTTAAGCAACTAATCCTGATAAAAATGAATGTTGTGCACAAAGAGGGCTCACAAATTAAAGAGCAGCTAGTATTGCCTGTGATTATTTGATTCTCACAGGATCAATATTCTTTTTTGCCCAAGTGTTTTGAAATGCACCCTTTTACTGGCTTTCCTTTACTAATTCAAAACTGTGTGAGGCAAGTTTTTGTAAAAATATACTTGTAGTTGCTTTTAGAAGCTTAATCACAATATTCTAACAGAACTCATGCTACTATGATTAAAAAAAAAAAGTCCCATGACTAATGAAACAATGGTGGTCGCTCCCTACAATTTGCCTCCAACAAGTTCAATTACCAGCTTTAATATAATTTTATTAAAATGCTGCTGGTCTTTAATCATATTTCTGTTCTAAGGGAGGGTTAACTGAGAACCCAGATGGTGCTCAGAATATGTTTTGATGATAACAATGTTGACACTATTTTTGAAAAGAGGTGGAGGTCTATCAATTCATAATTACACTGGAGGCAACATCTCTGTCCCTTTCTTCTGCATTTGTGTGCCATTTCTAAATTTTCTACATCACAGTTTAGTGCCAAAGCATAAGCAGAGTCAATATATATGAATTATGGTTTATCCAAAAGTATAGTAGAGACTTAGCATTCTAGATAAATGCCCTCCCTTTCTCTCTTTACTTTCCAAATCCTTCTCCATTTCTTCATGTCCACCCACTCCATGAACCACCCTCCCCAAGCATACCTTTTCATTAGCCAGAAGAATTCCCTAGACCAGTGCTATTCAAAGTGCTTAAGGACCAGGGGAAATCTTCACACTTAACCCTTTAGAAACTTTTACAGCAATTGAGCTAAGTAATTTTATATATATTCAAACTAGTGATAATAAAAAAATACAAAATGCTGGGGAACCTGGGTGGCTCAGTGGGTTAAAGCCTCTGCCTTTGGCGCAGGCATGATCCCAGGGTCCTGGGATCCAGCCCCGCATCGCATGGGGCTCTCTGCTCAGCAGGGAGCCTGCTTCCTCCTCTCTCTCAGCCTGCCTCTCTGTCTCCTGGTGATCTCTGTCAAATAAATAAATAAAATCTTTTTAAAAATAAATAAATAAAAAGATACAAAATGCAAGCTTACACCTTATTAGCTTGTTTTTCTACTGAACTGTTTTGATTGTGGTTTATAAGGTGGGTGGTAGCAGGCATAGAACACTGTCCTTCACCAATCTGAGAAACACCTCCAGTGCATAGCAAATTAGGCCAGGTTGAAGATGCCCTGGCCATCAGGTAACTAGAGTTTTTGCGCTTATTCCTTCCTCTAACAAATACTGGACACTTAGTTATATAAGCCAGCCACTGTGTGAAATGTGGTATATATTGGCGAGTAAGGAAAATGTGGGTAATCAACTGTTACTGTGTCAGAGAACAATGTCCTACCCTCAACCTTACACACACAGTTCCAGTGTGCATGTTGTCCTTAGTTAAAAGTCACCTAGGGACAAGACTCTCAGTGTGATATGGCAAGGAGCCCACAACACCCATGTATGGCATTTAGTCTACATGTCACTAAAAACACTTTCAAATGTGTGCCTTACCTCCCCATTGATAGAGAGCTCTTCAGAGTCAGTGGTTATCAATTACTGGTATTTATTATGCATATTCAAGAACCATGAATTCAGCCCTCTGGAGAAATACCTATCCTGTCCCCATCACTCCTAAGAGGCAAGTCTATGGAAACTCCTACCCTTTGTGAAAGTACTGGCCTGAGAGCAGTATGGAAGAGAGGAAAAGCGGGGCCTGTAGCAGTGAGGTAAGTAGGGAGAGGAGGAGGCAGCAAGTGTTTTAGAGGACAGGCACAGCACCAACCCATCTCTTTTTACATTTCTGCTCCTAGCAGCAACTGGCAAATCATTAAGAATGAGAAATTATGAAAAATCAGGACCAGAGGCTGTCCTGTCTACCCTGATTCTTGATGCAACACGCCATAGGAAAATAGCGAAACAATTTGGAAGAGAGACAGGAGAGAGAAAACAAAGAGCTTTATTTCTAAAGTACACATTTGTTCAGAATTCTTAAACCCTCTCTTCTTTCTCCTTTTGCTCTCTCAAAACTTTCTGGCCCCAGGCCCAGCTGAGGTGGGGCAGAGTTGACGTTCTGTCTCCCTCTCCTATCCCTTGGCCCCAGCTAACTAGACCAGGGGGTGGATCTTAACCCAACAAACTAATCTACTGGCTGGCCAGAAATCTAAGACCTATTCCTAAAACAGAAGGACAGGACAGGCCAATCAAGTTCCTTACGGCTACACAGAGCAAGTCAATAGGACTGGCCACTGGCTACTGCATAGGATAGCAGAGGCAGAGAACATTTTTATCATCACAGAAAATTCTATGGCACAGAACACTGCTTAAAGAATCTGGAACTGAAAAAAAAAAAAGAATCTGGAACTGGTTAACAGAAATAGGCAGTGGTGAAGTTAGAAGCTTCAACTAGAGAAAGTATAAGTTGACAAGATAAAAGGGCAGTGGCAAGAGATAACAGAGGTCATGCTACACATTGATGAAGATTGAAAATATGATGCCAAGTAAAAGAAGCCAATCACCAATGGCTACACATTGTGCGATTTCTTTCATGTGCAACTGTCAGAAGAGACCAACCTGTAAAAACAGAAAGCAGGTTAGCAGGTACCTAGGAATGGGAACCGGGGGTGGGGAGGATGACTGCTAATGGTTATAGGATTTCTTCTTAGGGTGATAAAAGTTTTCTCCAATTAGTGGTGACAAGTTGCACAACTTTGTAGATATATTAAAAGTCACTGAATTGGGGCACCTGGGTGGCTCAGCAGGTCAAAGCCTCTGCCTTCGGCTCAGGTCATGATCCCAGGGTCCTGGGATTGAGCCCCGCATCTGGCTCTCTGCTCAGCAGGGAGCCTGCTCCCTGCCGGGCCCCCCTCCCCACCCCCACTCTCTGCCTACTTGTGATCTCTGTCTGTCAAGTAAATAAATAAAATCTTAAAAAAAAAAAGTCATTGAATTGTGCACTTTTAAAAGGGTAAATTTTATGCTGTGTGAATTATATCTTAATTTGAGAGACACATACAGGCAGAGCAAGAGTAGTAAGACAACAGGCTGGAAGGGCAGTGGCAAGGCAAAGCCATGCTGCACCCACAGTTATGAGGTGGGTGAAAAGCAGAAGTAGCAGCACATGCAGAGAGCAGAACATGTGTCCAGGGTCAAAAATATGGGAGTTTCAGGTCTTCCAGCTGTGGAGTTCCTGATTACATTACAATCCGGTCCATGTGTGTCCTTACAAAAAAACCCCTTTAATATATGAATATATGCTAGCTCTAGTGAGTATCTGTTCCTTGTAGCCAAACAGGCTGACAAATACTAACTTTCTGTTTAAAAACAATGTCCTGGGGCACCTGGGTGGCTCAGTGGGTTAAAGCCTCTGCCTTCGGCTCAGGTCATGATCCCAGGGTCCTGGGATCGAGCCCCGCATCGGGCTCTCTGCTCTGCGGGAAGCCTGCTTCCTCCTCTCTCTCTGCCTGCCTCTCTGCCTACTTGTGATCTCTGTCAAGTAAATAAATAAAAATCTTAAAAAAAAAATAAAAACAATGTCCTTAGAGGGAAAGAAATGGGTAGAGGGGATTACTAAGTACAAATTGCCAGTTATAAAATCAATCATGGGGATGTGATGTACAGCATGGGAATACAGTAAATAAAACTATTAACTCCACTGGGGCGCCTGGGTGGCTCAGTTGGTTGAGTGTCTGCCTTCGGCTCAGGTCATGATCCCAGGGTCCCGGGACCAAGCCCTATGTCGGGTTCCCTTCTCATTAAGGAGCCTGCTTTTCCCTCTCCCACTCCCCCGCTTGTAAAATCTTAAAAAAGAAAAAACAAAAACTAGTAGCTCTGTAAAGTGACAGATAGTAAACAGTCATAACCATTTCACAATACAAGTGTCAAATCACTGCACACTGTACACCTGAAACTAAATATTGTATGTCAGTTATACTTCAATAAATTTAAAAAATCATTTCCAATACCTTTCACTACTCATTTTTTTTCTCTTACCCCTTCTCACTACCTGTTGACCTCCATTTGTTCATTACAGAAAGAGAAAAATTTCAGATACTTACCAACCCTTCCACCTCCCCAAGGGGAATAAATATTTGCTGCTTCCCGATCTCTAGCCACCCACCTACCCATAACAGGTCCCTCTCTGTGCTGTGGAAACTGGCCAGAAGAACATGAGAATAGAAAGGACCCAGAAACACTGGCCTCAATTACTTACCAGCTGTTCTCTAGTGCAAACAAGACAAAAAGCATGTATGCTGGAAGGAAGAATTTCCATTTGGATAAAGGGAAATCTTCCTGTTAGTTCTGGTGTTAGGTACTAGAAAAAGCTAGTAATAAAGGTTTTAAAATCATCTTTCAACAACTGCACAGGCTAACAATCTGCTTGTGAAGGTTTTCAGCCTTCATAGTATCAGAGAACATCTGGAGACTTTATTTCAGTAACTACCTTTAATTATAAAAAAAAAAACACCTCATAGGGCTTATCATTCATTCAACTGTATTTCCCAAGTTCCTACTATATAAGAGACATTACACACGATAGGGTGCTATAAAAGGAGACTGAGCAATACTGCCCTGAAGGCAATGGCACTGAACAATTGGAAGGACTCAACTATAATGTCCTACAAATATTTTCACAGATACATAAAAGTTCTGTGAAAGAAAGTGGCTGGATGGTTTTGTTTTGTTTGGGGGAAGAGGGCAGGGGTTTAAGCTCAATGGACAGAAGGGTTGGAAACACTGGGTTATAGTACGGCATGAGGAGGACGTGGTTAAGGACTAAGAAAAAAGAGGAGAGAGGAAAGGTAGAAAAGGATTTGAGAAAGTTAGGGGAGAGGACACAAACATTTTAAAAGATTAGAAAAAAGAGAACACACTAAAAAAATCAATGAGAATAAACTGATTGGAGAGACCCAGTGAAGAGCTTTTCATGTCAGACTTAGACTTTATTCCAAGATTTTTAAACAAGGAAGTGCTCAGATTTGTCTTTTAAAAGACACCTGGCAGGGACACCTGGGTGGCTCAGTTGGTTAAGCGGCTGCCTTCGGCTCGGGTCATGATCCCAGCGTTCTGGGATGAGTCCCACATCAGGCTCCTTGCTCGGCAGGGAGCCTGCTTCTCCCTCTGCCTCTGCCTGCCACTCTGTCTGTCTGTGCTCTCTCCCTCTCTCTGTGACAAATAAATAAAAAAATAAATAAAATTAAAAAAAAAAAGACACCTGGCAGGGGTGCCTGGGTGGCTCAGTTGTTTAAGCATCTGACTTAGACTCAGGTCATGATCCCAAGGTCCCGGTACAGAACCCCACGTTGGGCTCTGTTCAGCGGAGAGCCTGCTTCTCCCTCTCCCTCTGCCTGCTGCTCCCACTGCTGGTGCTCTGTTAAGTAAATAAAATCTTTAAACAAACAAACAACTGGCAATAGTACAGAGGATGAAATAGAATGGGAAAATACAGAGATTTCCACACAAACTAACTCCTAAGATTAGGGCCCAGTCCAGCAAAGCTGAAAAATTTGGAGGCAGGATTCCCTGTAACTTGGAGATCCCTTGATGAAAAGATGAAGAAAAAGGAAGTAGTTACTGATCACTCTTGGGTTCTAGTACAGACAATCTGGGAAAGTGTTTCTGCATGGGAAGCTCAGGGGACATTTGGGGGATAAACACAGAGATCTGAGAATCAAAGAAGTACATCAGTACCCCTTAAGCCAAGGGAAAGCCAAGAGAAAAGGGCCCGAGCTACAACTCCTAAACAACACTCATCTCCTAGGGTACAAGCAAAGTGAAGCTGAAGCGTGGTCAGAGGAGATCAAGGACATGGTTAAAAATAAGAACAGGAACTACAGTTCAGGTCCCCCAACTCCTGCACACCTCTAGCAGCCATTTTTCTCTTTTGTTGTAAAGAAATTCTGAAATACATTGTTACATTCCCAGGCAAAAATCACTTGAAAGAGAAAATCACTGATGTCAAGTCTCCTGCTAAAGAGTATGAATTAAAAGAAGGGCTGAGAATCCAACAAAAAAGTGGCAAACACACCATTCAAGAACTTCCTTCTTCTCAACTCTGTGGTGTTTTGGAATATAGTACCCATAAGAGTGGGCCCGAGGCCTTGCAGTAATGAGAGCAGCTGGGCTGATGGGTACCTGGTTCAATGACACCTGAGGCAGCCTGGTCTAGGGGGCAAAAATAAGAAGAGGGTATCATTAAACTTGGTTTTAAGTCCAAGGCTGACACCAATTGTCCTCAGGCATCTCAGTTATAGCCTCTCTCAACTGGGTTTCTCATCTTTACTATAAAATGGGCAATAGCTTGTGCCCAATTAACTTCCTGCAGCTTCTGTAGGATGGAAGATTAAACAAATGCAAACGTACTTGGGGAAAAATGATGTGATGGTGTCCTCCCCCATCACCTGTAAGAGGATGTGCTGCATTCAGTCCAATGGCTCTCAAACCTTAGTGTCCATGAAAACCACATGGGACATTGCTAAAATACAGATTCTGGGGTCCTATTCTAAGCATAAGAATATGTAGGCATGGGTCCAGGGATAAGCATTTTTACATTCCAGATAGCTTTCATGCAGTGATCTGTGATCCAGATTTCATGGGATACTGAATTAGTCTAACCTCGTGAAAGATGAGAAATCAGGTTGAGGAAAAATGCTGTATCTAAGGACCAAAGGCAGTGCCAAAGCACAGAGAAACTGTTACAATGATAGACAATTTGAGCCACAAATCCTATTTCTAAAAAGACATATCTGGTACATGGGAGTACTTCTATTATGTATTAAGTCTTTATGATGACATTCATTGTGATTTTACCTGTTATGTGCAGCTAAAATAAAATTTTAGCAGTAAAGAACTTTCATAAAAAGACATCTAAATTACCATTATTTTGGACACTACAGAAAAGGCATAGCATCCATTTCAAAGGAGCAAACCAGCTATCTTTGAGGTCCCCCAAACTACTCCACAGAGAACTGTTCAGAATCTATTATCCACACCTGTTACACGTAATCCCAAGGTAAACTGATTTCCAATGGAAATCTCAAGGCCTTACATTACTTACATTACTTACATTACTACTGTTATCTAGGACCAATCTACCACTTAATATACTTGGCTTTGAATAACCTAAGGCTCATCTGCTTGAGGTTTCAAGGTACTTTGAAGCCTGGTTAAGGTAACTGAAATCAGCAGTTAGAAATGGGTTCTTCTATACCGAGTGCTGCACTCAGGTTTCCTGAAGCCACAGCTCAGGCCAGGTTAGCAATTTAGCTGCATACAACAGCAGTGTCACTTCTGAACAATACTGCACACTGATTAGTTTCTCGCTCCCATGTTGAAGATCTGGGCAAACTGCCAATCAAGACTGATCCAGCTTTGCTTTTTTGGGGGGGTGGGGGGTGTCCATCTGACATCCCTGAAATCATGTACTGTGTTGCATTTTCAGTTAGACTAGGAAAATAATCAGAGCCCGGGGTTATAGTTTAGATGCCAATATAGCATTCTGCATACACTCCGGTAGCCAGTCTCTTCTGTAATCTAAGAATTTGATATAAATAACTTCCCAAAAGATTATCTGAAATTGCAAATCCAACGCAAAGCAGTAAAGCTAAGGTTAAAAAAAAACAAAACTTTGGAATCTATCATATGGGAAAACACTACAACTTGAAGGAGCCAACACACCTGAGTTGGTGTTGCTGCTCATATATCAAACGCACCCGTCTGTAGAGAACTTAGTTACAGCCCCAAGGAAATCAGCAGTAATGAAACAGAATCAGACTACAATAGAAAATAATAATAGTGTGGACTTTGGCTTCCTCACCCAATTTTTTTCTTCCCTCTTTCAGGGAAAGGGACTACGTTCATCAAAGAACAAAGAAAATCGGGGGCGCCTGGGTGGCTCAGTTGGTTAAAGCCTCTGCCTTTGGCTCAGGTCATGGTCTCAAGGTCCTGGGATCGAGCCCCGCCCCCCCGCATGCTCCCCCGCATCGGGCTCTCTGCTCAGCAGGGAGCCTGCTTCCTCCTCTCTCTCTCTGCCTGCCTCTCTGCCTACTTGTGATCTCTGTCTGTCAAATAAATAAAATCTTAAAAAAAAAAAAAAAAAAAAGAACAAAGAAAATTGCCCAGTTCCTCTGCTTATGATAAAAATTAGACAACAAAAATACTTACACAGGACTGGAATTCAAAGAGCAATGATCCACCATCATTTCTGGAAGGAAATCCAACTTAAACGCAGCCATCACCTCACTCTCCCCTTCAGAAGCCAATGATATTAACTTGCTGCACTTGTCTGATCCACAAATACACACAGCTTTAGCTTCCTGGGCCCCACAAAAAACACAAAGTGGAAACAGGAGCTCAGGGAAACCAGCAATAAGTGCCACAGAAACAGGCAGGACTGGGGAGGGGAAAGGGAGTACTGGATTAAAGGGGGGATGTGAGCATGTGAAGGGAGGCTCAGCCCGGCACACAATAAAAGTGCTGATGCGCCAGGCTGGGTTTGTGTGATTTTCCCTGGCGAAGCAGTACTAAGTGCACTGTCAGATAAATAGAGTGTCAGATCCATGAAGATAGCAGCGGCTAACAGAGCAGAAGAAACACAAACCTGTTTCACATCCTCCAAACTCCTTTCCACAAATCAGGTTTTGAGGGGCCCCAAACCCTAAAACTACCTAAAGCAAAAACAAACAAACAAACAAAAAAAAACCCAAAAGAAAAACAAAAGAAAACAGCTAGGGGGGAAAAAAAAAAGAAAGAAAGAAAGAAAAGAAAAAAAGCTCACCTCATGTGGTCTGAAAATGTTTTTGGAAAGGAAAACTGGGTTGTTGGCCTTGGTTTAAACTTAGCTTCCATGTGCCAAAGACAGCAATGAGCACAGTGCTGGGTCCAAACTAACCTCAGCATAGTCACATAAGGAATGGTTCAGACGGTCAGAAACAGGCCAGAGGCAAGGTGCTAAAGAACTGGTCACCAAAAACTCAAGGGCTCACATACTAACTACTACTGCACTGGACCAACCCCAACTTCTCAATGGTGTGTTGAGAACAAAGTGTGCTCCTTAATGGGTCCTCATCAGAGTGAAGGACTTTTAAAAAATTCCTGCTTCAATGACCTTCATTAAATGGGATAGGCAAAACTTTATCCTGAATCTTATTTTTACCAGAATATTTAACAAGTGAAAATATAAATGAAAAGTAATATTCTGCCTTTTGACAGAGTACTAGGAAACAATGTCTTTTCTGTTGTTTGACCTTTCTAGAGAAACAAAAACCACCAGAGTGATAATAATGAGAAAAGCAGGGCCCACTAGAAGCAAAAAGTCAACCATGTAAAGGAAGGACAGAGTAATGTAAACTCTCTGCATTCTCCGTCCTCCTTTAAACTGATGCTAAAACTAAGATTAATGAACACACACATAAAAATTCTATTATGGGTGAGCAGTAGAAATGGATATACTTAGCAGTCAAGGCTGATGTGGTGCTCCCGTTCTCAATTTAGCTTCCCATCCTCCAAACAACAAATGGTGGCATTTCAGTATTTAGGCAGTGACTCTAAAACTCTATCTCTGAAGGTTCCCACATTGCGCAGGCCTTCTTTCCATTTTTATCATTAAGATTGCCTTACCTCAAAGATTTCACTTCACTCAAGCTCAGTTCACAACACAGGTAATTTTGAAAAAAGGAAGTTATGTTCAGCCTGTAAAGAGGTAAACAAATGAACTCCTAAACGTAGAGTGTTACTTAAAAACAAAAATAACGAAAGGCAACATGTCATCGCACAGGCCTAAGTGCTGGACCCCTGTCCGCATCTGACCACTGAAGGATAAACTGTGTCTTCTAATAAACAGGCGTAACCATCCTAACGTAAGAACTAAAACAGCAGCTAACTGCTCTTCTGTCAGAGACCCTGGCTCCTTTGACCCACTACTTTAGAGTCAGAAGTTGCAGGAGCTCTTCCACCTCCTAAAGGGGGATGCTACACCAGGCTGCAGTAAGAGGAGACTGCAATGGGTGCAGAGCAAACAGGTGACCAAGTGCTGACTGCCAGGCAGGCAGAAGACAGTAACCTTAGCTGGGACTGGTTAAGTTACTGGTTAGGTTTGTCCTAGTTTCTCCTATGCACCCTGGAACTGATCACATGCTTCTTCCTACAGAAAACTAGCAGAACAAAGAAGTAACTCTGTGAGTTGGTCAACAACCAAATTAGGGTTTTTTGTTTGTTTTTTTAGTTCAAGGGTTCCTTTAAAAAGGAAGGAATCAACAAATTTTAAAGAATCTCACTAGTGATTGTTATGCTTTTACTATTCACTAAAAATATATCTAGTTCCATCTCCATTTAAATCAGAATCACATGCACAGTAATAGTATTTAATGTGGAAGACTTTACTGAGCAGGCATTGCTCAGTGTATGAAAGGATATGCGCTCCTTACAGTAATTTTTACCAAGCCAAAGGCTGAAAAGCATTGGTTTTAGAGTAATGTTTTAAAATCCATTTTATGATTTATAAGACAAGACTGCTTTAAAAACTTAAAAGACGGAAATCCTATTACATGAAGGAGGGTGCTTCTCTTTAGGCAGGTCACAAGAGTCATGTCAGTATAATTAAATTCAACATGCTTGTGGGAAAAGAAAGGACAGATATTAATCACAAGTCACAGTTTTAGAGAAAGATTAAAAAGTCAAATGATAAAAACAATTATTCAAATACAAACATGCAGATGTTAAGGGAAAATTAAAAAGTAGAAATTAGCAATTACTCACAGAAAACTGCCCATAAGTTGTTTTTTAAATTTCTTAATCAGAAACACATTCCAGGCTTTTTCCACAAAGGATGCATTAGAAGTAAAGAGATGGCAGGAAAGGTTATAACCAAGGGTCCACTGCAAGAGGTTTTAATTTTCCCTCACTTCCTTTTTACCGTCTGTCCTCTTACTATAAATTTACATTCATGGTTTCCTCTTCTTTCCCTGATGGTCTCTGTTAGTTTTCTTTGCCTTGAATATTCTCTACTTCTTTTCTAAGGGCAACAGTTCAAAAGCCCAATGATGTGAGGGGCAGGGGCAATCAGCCTGCTGTAACATTAAGAACCAAAATCATTAAAACTGATTGGTAGATAAGGGAAAGCCTCTGAAGAACAGCACACACTGCATTTAGAACATCAGAATGGAATAAACAGTTTAAAAACTGGATTAGAAGAGAGAAATGCTAGAAGTCCCATCAGTTGTTCTGTCAGAAGAGTGAAAGAGCAAAGAAAAGCATAGTTAAGCAAAAAGGCCCAGGTGGCACATGCAATTGTCAGGCTATCTTGACTAATAGAACCAGGGAGTTCAATGGCAAGTGACAGGACTTTATACTTCCACCCCAATAACCTAACTGTGTTTTAAAGGGCAAAAATGTGAAGCCTGGTTATATGAGCATAGAGGAAATTAGAGCCTACTGTCAAATTATAAAAGAATCTATGTCATTAAAAACCACCATCAGGGGGACGCCTGGTGGCTCAGTTGGTTAAGCGGCTGCCTTCGGCTCGGGTCATGATCCCAGCGTCATGGAATCAAGTCCCACATCGGGCTCCTTGCTCGGCAGGGAGCCTGCTTCTCCCTCTGCCTCTGCCTGCCACTCTGTCTGCCTGTGCTCGCCCTCTCGCTCTCGCTCTCTCTCTCTCTGACAAATAAATAAATAAAAAATCTTAAAAAAAAAAAACAAACCACCATCAGTGTATGTAAGGAAAAATGTAATAATCTAGGGAAAAGTCATGACACCTCAACAGTTAAATGGACTAGATATTTTGCCCCCAAAGCTTCTAGCTGTTAGGTGACAAAAGGGATGTAGAAAAGAAGCAAGCAAATGATGCTACTTGAAAATAACCAAGCTGGGGCGCCTGGGTGCCTCAGTGGGTGAAGCCTCTGCCTTCGGCTCAGGTCATGATCTCAGGGTCCTGGGATCAAGCCCCGCATCAGGCTCTCTGCTCAGCAGGGAGCCTGCTTCCTCCTCTCTCTCTGCCTGCCTCTCTGCCTACTTGTGATCTCTGTCTGTCAAAAAAATAAATAATATCTTAAAAAAAAAAAAAAGAAAGAAAAGAACCAAGCAGACTAACTTAAAATTTAAGCTTCAAATTACCTTTACCAGCTTGAATTTACTAAAAAATTGAGTATTTCTGTGGCACCTGTGTGGCTCAGTGAAGATTAAGCGCCTGACTCTTGGTTTCTGCTTAGGTCATTATCTCCAAACCTGGGATCAGCCACATAAGGCTCTGCATTCAGCATGGAGTCTGCTTGAGATTCTCTCTCCCTCTCCCCTTGTTCTTCACCCACCCCCCAACCACCACTGATGCTCTCTCTAAAATAAATAAATCTTTAAAAATCTTTCTTCTTAAAAAATTTTCTATTTCTAATCTATAACTGATGTGTGACAAAAAGCACCAAGTTCAGTCACTGTTGTATTCAAATTGATTTGACTATAAAATTATCATTTATGGTACCCTGAGAGGATATGACAAGGCTAAAGGTAGGAAACCTACCTATCACTTTTTTGAAATTTAAAAAGTTTTCCATTTCCTCCCCCTATATAACCTTACTCACCACTACCTCCTCCCCCAATCATTGTCAAGGATAAGGACTGGCAGAAAGATACTCTCTGGTGCTTAGTGCTGTCAGCAAAAGTATAAACTCAGAGCCTCCCTTGGACTTTCTCAAACTAACTCTGACCTAATAAACCGTCCTGTCATATGGTGACCACCCTTCAAATCAGGTCATATTTTTAGATCCCAAAATGTTTTGGAACTTTAGGGTAACTCTTAGTTGGTAACAATATACTATGTTAAGTCTAAACTTTATTTCAGCTCCAGCACCAATTATAAAATAAGTTGTGTTGAACGAATTCTGGTTTCAGGAGGGTATTATTTGTATGAAATCCAGTAAGTTCTGTCCTCATTTTCATTCTAGTTTACTCAGGGTCTTTCAGGAACGACACAGAATGGGGAAGGAAAGTTAGCTGAGTATTGCTGTATGTAGAGTACTTGCTACACACACATACACACACACAATATTAGAATAAGGCAGCAGCTAATTCAAGTGGGAGATAAGCTGCCTTGGGAAATAGCTAAGGAGAAAAAGTTGAGAAAGAGCAAGAAAATATTTCTAGCTTCCTAGGAACAGGAAATTACATCCCACAATGTAGGAAAAAAGCCATCACCTTTCTGAATGCAATGTTTTCAAATTTGCACAACAGGCCTCATGCAAGAAGGTTAAAGAGATGACCACAGAGCACACTCATCCAGCAATTAGCCCATACCTGTGGCTTTACACCTCCCTTTCTGGACTATGTCTTCACTCTAAAAAACCAAGGAAAGAAAAATAAGTGGGCCATGCCTATACTTCTCAGAATTCCAGACATGTAGCTTCTTTCCTAAGAAAAGCCCCCTTTTGTCACCATGGCTGAGAATTAAAACAAAAACAAACCCAAAACCTCCCCCCTCCCATTTTTAAAGTACACAATACCTTAAAATATAAATTGCATTTAATATCTCAAAGTTAACTTAAAAATACCATCAATGTAAAAAATGGGGAAATAAAAACACCAGAAGACTTAATACAGGCTTGTTCCCAAATGTCACAATAAATAGCAACATAATGATTACAACTTAAGAGGCTGAATTCAGTATATTTAGGTCACCAAAAAAGTCATTCTTCCATCTGCTTTTGGATGAGAAACTACAACAAAGCTAAAGGCCTTATACTCCTTTTAGCAATCAAGGATCATGTTATTAATGTGGAAAGACCATGCTATTTCCCCAAAGCAACCTTCCTGAATCGGTAGGTGCAAGGCATAAAACTCTTCAAAGGCAACCAAGTTCCTGCCTGTGTAAATGCATCTTAGTGGCCCTAGGGCAGTGGTAAACCACTGGAAAAAAAAAAAAAATCAGAAGATGGGGAGGTTAATTGAAGCTAAAAGCAAACAGAAGAACCACAAAGCCAATTTGTTTTATTTTTAAACATTATCGAACAATCTTGCAAGACTGATTTTATAAAGCTGCCCAAATTCCTAAACTTTCTTCTACACCCCCTGCCAGAGGGACAAAAAAACAAACACAGAGGTAGGATATTAATCACCCTACTCCCAAGTAACCAAAGACTTTTTAAAGTAAAATTCACACACACACACACGCACGCGCGCGCGCGTGTGCCCGCAGATCAGTACTATCTTCTTCCACACAGACCCTTGTTACTCGAAGGACAATGGGAAGCTTAATACACAAGAAGGTGTTTTCTCTAAAAGCTTTGCCTTCCCACTTTTGCTTTTCTTACATTTTGTTGCCTTGTCTGTAAGAAAAGAGATGCTTTTGGGGGGAGAGGAAAATTGAGTGGAAACTAAAAGTTTTAGGTTTGCTTTTCACATCTTTCATTTCTGTGGGGAACCAAACAAAATGCTTGTGCTCTCTGATGAAGCTTGAACCACTTTTGTTCTGTCTTTCCTTGGAACTCCACAAAAGTCTCTTTCTGTCAACATTATCTCTACCTCTCTCGGTGGCCATTAGGGGAGATGTAAAGGTGGTTCCAAACAGAGTTGAAAAGAGTTAAGGGGGGGGTGGGACGCCTGGATGGCTCAGTCAGTTAATCCTCTGACTTGGGCTCAGGTACTAAGTCCAGGATCCTGGTACTGAGTCCCATGCCAAGGCGCCTTGCTTTAGCAGGAAGCCTGCTTCTCCCTCTGCCTGTCACTCCCCCTGCTTGTGCACTCCCGCTTTCTCTCTCTCTGGCAAATAAATAAAGTCTTAAAAAAAAAAAAAAAAGGTTAAGGGGGGAAAGGTGCACCAGAAGCAGAAGTGGGGCTATGGGGTGGGAGCTGCGCACAGGCAATCCACCACAGAGAATGAGAGGCAAGCTACCTCTGAGGGAATCTACTTGTGAAACAGTAACATGTTCAAAATAGGACCTCCTATCAAGTTTAAAAATCATACTTAGCAAGTCAGTGGTACTTGCTAAAAGGCAAATCACTCTCCCCACAATTTCCCCAAGGAAAGATAAATAACCTGGAAATAATTTATATTTGGTTTTGGAACATATCTTGGAATTTATATGGTCTTGACATGTTTCAAAGATGCAACAGTTGAGGCACCTGGCGGGCTCAGTCAGTAGAGCATGCGACTCTTATCTCACAGTTGTGAGTTAAAGCCCACACGGTGGGTGTAGAGACTTAAAAAAAAAAAAAAAGATGCAAGAGCTAATGAACAGCATTACCTCTCTGATACAAAAGCACATCTCCTACACACTTTCCTTATTAAGGCAAGGTAATGAACGGTTTTTCATTTCTCAGAGTTTTCTGTTGACCTAAAAAGCCTGTATGCTGAGTAAATGACAAAACACTATCCTTCCCAGAAAGATGACCACTGACTCACCATCAGCAACTCTTACAAAGTATGCATTGAATCACAAACATACAGGGGCTGGTGGCAGGCACAGTAATGCTCAATGACCTACATTAAGGCCTGAACTCATCACCTTGGCCTCATTAGTCCGACTCACCAACTCTTACTAACAATTGTTAGTAAATGCCCTCAATACTTTGAAAAAAATTTTTCGTGCAAGGCAGGGAGCTAATGAAGAACTCAACCACTAACCAGATCAGAGACTTTCAAATGTTTTTAAAGGCAGAAATGTTTCTCCCCTAAACCTAAAAGTGAAGCTGTTTAGGCTGAAGGCAGGGGAGGGCAAGGCAGGCCCCACCTTTCACCCTTCCTGCACTCAGAGTAACCCCAGGTCTCCTGGGAAATATGAAACTAGGCCTGGATAATTCAAAACAATAGATAATTCACCAATTTTATATCCAACTTTGAACTGAATTGTTTTTTGGAACAGATTTTTCTATCTTTAGAATCTAATAGGTTACCAGAAATTAAGGAATTTCCAATGCCATCAATGGTAATAAATGTATACATTCCAGAGTTGATAGAATATTTAAAATTTCTAAACCTTGGAGCACCTGACTAGCTCAGCTGGTAGAGCACACAACTCTTGATCTCTAGGTCATAAGCTGAAGCCCACATCTGGCATAGAGCTTACTTAAAAAAAAAAAAAAAAAAAAAGTAAACCTTATCACCTGGAAGTAGGGAGAAATGTCCAGACATTTATGAAGTAGCAATAATTTTAAGAGCTGATATTTTCTGAACACTTACTCTATGCCATGTGGTGTTTTAGGTGCTGTGTATTTAATCCTCATACATAGCCTATCTCCATTTACAGATAAGGAAAGACACAAATGAAGTAACTCTCAAGATCACATAAATCCAAGCAATGAAGAATGAAGAAGTTGGAATATATAGTAAAGCAGTTCAACCCTTGGGTGAAAAGCTGACTCGGGTTAAAATTGTCCATAAGGAAGATCATGCACACAAACCACAGAAAAGACTGTTAAATATGGAGGACCATATAGTTGAGTCTGATTATTTTTCTAAGGCAAATCTAAGTAGGTAAATACCCAAAGTTTCAATCGTCACAAGAGAAATATAGTTAAGGCTAGTGAAAACCTCCTGCCATTAATCAGTAGATGTGTGACTCTGGGTAAGTTCATCAGTATCTCCCAGTGTCAGCTTCCTCACCTGTAAAATTACCTCCAAAGGAACCAAATGGATGCCCTGAATACAACACCAGGCCACTGTACAAATTTCTAAAAGGAAGAGGAAAGAAACAATAGAAATTACCTGGGAAAACTGTGCTCTTTTAAAAAATGTCTGTTACCTTTTAAACTGCTTTGCAATACTCTTGCTTCTTTCTTTTTTCCATTATGTGGTGGATTCAATAAAAAGTTTGGGCTTAGTGCACTGGGAAACTGCATGTCCTCTCACCCACATATCCCAGAAAGCCAAGTAACCAGATAAAAAGATCAAATGGAAAGCTTTCCTGGCTAGCCCAGCTCATCATGATGCAAAACTCCAACCAGGGCCTGGTGCTAAAACTCAACAGTTTGCCTAGTACTCCAATCTCCCTACAATTGCCACCAGATTCTCATCCAGGATCCTGGGAACATACATCACAACTAATTGTAGGGAGAGTCTAATATTACATGAAATAAATTGCCTGAGAGCACTCAGTAACAACAGGTGGACCCAAGACTGAATGACTGTAGAGAAATGTTGAACTGTTAATTGTTTCCCTCCTCTGTAATCCGGAAGTGGTTAGATGGATTAAAGAGATATACTGAAGCACACAGTAAATTCCCTGGTAGTCACTCATTCCCAGAGCATCTCCTTCCACTGTAATTTTGCTCGATGTGAAGAGTCCAGGTCCAGAACTACATCAGGCTTAGTTCTGACCTAAGTTAGCAGGGATGAAACTTAACACTTTCTCTATGGAGTCTACAAAAGTCTTTTTATGCCCCTTGTGACACATGTTTTGTGGCTACTATTTCCATGATTCAGGCTTAGGTGTGGGGCTTCTGACTCCTTATTGACACAATTATCAATGTGTGTTCCTTTTCCTGACCCTAGCAGAGAAATTTATAAAACAGATCTCAATCTCAATTCCTTCTCCAACAGCCAGTATGCACTCTTTAGTGGTAATAGTTCTTTTCCAGTTTTAAAAAATTGTGGTCAGGGGCACCTGGGTGGCTCAGTTAGTTAAGCGTGTGCCTTCAGCTCAGGTCGTGATCCCAGGGGTTCTGGGATAGAGTGCCAAACAGGGATCCGTAATCAGCAGGGAGTCTGCTTCTCCCTCTGCCTGTGACTCCCCGCGTGTGCATGCGCCCACCCCCTCTCTCTGGCAAATAAATAAATAAAATCTTTTTTAAAAATGTGGCAAGAGACACATACATGAAAGTTTCTATCTCAACTCATTTTTAGGTGTACAGTTCAGGATTAGTATTACTGTGCAACATGGTAACAATTTTTTAAATGTTCCTTTTTCATCAAGATTCTTAAGCTGGGGACACCTGGCTGGCTCAGTTGATAGAGCATACAACTCTTGATCTCAGGGTTGTAAATTGGAGCCCCATGTTGGGTGTAGAGATTACTTAAAAAAAAAAAAAAAAAAAAAAGTTTAATCTGGGACCCTGACATCTCTTCCAAGTCCAAACATGGGCTTTGGGCAAGAGGGAGTAGGCCTATGAACCCTATGATATTTTTTTGCTAAACGCCAAGAAGATGGATACATGAGGGGCGCCTGGGTGGCTCAGTGGGTTAAAGCCTCTGCTTTCGGCTCAGGTCATGATCCCAGGGTCCTGGGATCAAGCCCCACATCGGGCTCTCTGCTCAGCAAGGAGCCTGCTTCCCCCTCCCTCTCTCTGCCTGCCTCTCTGCCTACTTGTGATCTCTGTCAAATAAATAAATAAAATCTTTTTAAAAAAAGATGTATACATGAGGTTTCCTGAAGAGAGAATCCAGCATTCATCAGATTCTTTAAGGGGCTTATAATTACTGTTAGAAAGTTCCCTTCTGACTCTCCTTGCTGCAAGGTAACAAAACAGTATGTTAGACAAAGAACAGGTCTGATGCCATTTGCATGCCCTTCAGTGAGTCACTTTTTTGTGGGCCAAGGTTTCCTAATATGAAACTATAAAATGAGACTAGAAAATCGAGACTATCACTAAATCACCTAAAAGCTTAATTCTATTTTCTCCAAACTGATTTCAAACAGTTCTAGTTCAGTCCTACCACATGTGAGATATACCTGGGAGAAACTATGTGTAAACTTCATTTCTAAATTTTTGTTAATGAAACAGATTTCAAATGCTACCATTTTGAGAACAAGTAATGAGTCCTTCCTTATCTTTTCTATTTATATATCCACAAGACACCTGGAATAAAGATGACACATATTAGGGGTCCCTGGGTGGCTCGGTTAAGTGTCTGCCTTCAGCTCAGGTCATGATCCCAGGGTCCTGGGATCGAGTCCTGCATTGGATTACTTGCTCAGCGGGGAGCCTGCTTCTCTCCTTCCCTCTGCCTGCTTGCCCCTGCTTATGCTCCCTCTCACAGAAAAATAAATAAAATCTTAAAAAAAAAAAAAATGATGACACATATCAGACCTTCAACTGTTGAAATGAGTTCCCTAGCTTAGCTGCTCTACTTTGTAAATTTTACACTAACATATTATTAAACTGAGATATCTACACAGAAATATTTGCACTTTTTAGTAAA
>PISX010010005.1:0-31079 GCA_004024625.1 Mellivora capensis | reverse complement strand
CACTGGGTACAGAGTCTGCTGGGGACTCTCCCTCCCTCTGCCCGCCCCCCATAAACAGAGGGGCGTGGCTCAGTCAGTTAATCATCTTGACCCTTGGTTTGGCTTAGGTCTTGAGGCTCAGGTTGTGATCTCCTAGGATCAAGCCCCATACTGGGCTCCATACTCTCAGCAGGGAGTCTGCTTCTCTCTCTCTGCCCCTCCCCCCTCTCATGTGCTCACTAGCTCTCTCTCTCTCTAAAATAAATCTTTAAAAAAAAAATAAAATAAAACAGAGAAATCTTTTAAAAAAAATCCTGATCTGCCATCTCATCTCCTGTTTAGTTATCTTTCCATATGCTTATATACATATCTAAGTAAGAGGCATCCCATTTTGGAGGTGGTCAGGGGAGGCATATAGGGAATGCAGAAATACATTTTTAAAAATCTCTGTTCTGGGGCGCCTGGGTGGCTCAGTGGGTTAAAGCCTCTGCCTTTGGCTCAGATCATGATCCCAGGGTTCTGGGATCGAGCCCCCAGTAGGGCTCTCTGCTCAGCAGGGAGCCTGCTTCCTCCTCTCTCTCTGCCTGCTTCTCTGCCAGCTTGTGATCTCTGTCAAATAAACAAATAAAATCTTTTAAAAAAATAAAATAAAAATCTCTGTTCCTGGGGCACCTAGGTGGCTCAGTTTAAGTGTCCAACTCTTGGTGTCAGCTCAGATCTTGGTTCAGAGTTGTGAGTTCAAGCCCTGCAATGGGTTCTGCACTGGGTGGGGAGCCCACTACCAAAAAAAAACACAAAAAAACAAAAACCTCTGTTCCTCCATCATCCCCAAATGCCTATACTCTCAAAGCAATTCTCAACCCCTCATTAAGTATTCCCCTTCTCTTCCCCATACAGCTCTCTATTGGGGAGTGGAGTGGGGTGCAGGACTCTCACTTTGCTTTAGCCCCTCCTGTTTCCCTGGCAGCACTGTCAGTACTGGGCAACAAACTGCTGGATGTAGCAGCAGCAATTTACATATGGTAGCCAAGCTAGGGTGCAGCTTTCTTTGGGCAGATACTAACTCTTTTATGTATCTTTCTAGTTTGAATCCAGTGTTCCAGGCCTATCAATGTTAAATATTTGCCTAGTGGCTTCTACCTTCAAAGACACAGGGAACCATGTACACAGAAGTCCAGAGGCAGCAAAAATTCCCCCCAGTATGGAGAAAGGGCTCTATAGACGCAGATGGGGCCTAGTTACAACAACGAGACCCTGGACAAAGCACCTCAACCAAACACAAGGGTTCATTCTACATTCCCATAATATTCATGCATTACTGCTCAAATTTGGCATGTTCTAAGACCACCAGTTCCGCCTTAGTTTCCCGGCCCTGCCATAAGGCCAAATCTGTCTCATCTAGTGAGTCACTACTGCTCCTCTCTCCAAATGCATTTTGATTTCAGCCCACTTGTGCAGCTCATCAGGGCTGCACCATATGTTGGTACCATGTAGGCAGAATGTGACTAATTTTTTTCTAAAACACTGTCAGAGTTACTTTTAAAATTACCTTATAATCTTGATGTCTCTAAAGACTCAGTTCTATAATGCATAACCTTCTGGAAATGACTTTATAATTATTTTTCTGAGCACTCAGGAGATTCTTCAGAATTTTCACTCCCATTTTTCAAACAAGGGAACAAAAGTAAAGAAAATGGATTAAGTGACCCAAGTTTCACCACCAGCCAGTGAAGCCTGTACTTTCTGCAGTCACAGCACTCTGTTTGGTAAAATAAATCAGTCTGTAAAATGCTTTTTTGGGGGGTGGGGGTGGGGGTTCAAATATTACTTTGTTTTTATTTTTTTTAAAGATTTTCTTTATTTATTTGACAGACAGAGATCACAAGTAGGCAGAGAGGCAGGCAAAGAGGGGGGAGGGGGAGCAGGTTCCCTGCTGAGCAGAGAGCCCAATGCAGGGCTCGATCCCAGGACCCTGGGATCATGATCTGAGCCAAAGGCAGAGAGGCTTTAACCCACTGAGCCACCCAGGTGCTCCTGTTTTTATTTTCTGAGGTGATTATTAAACTTCAGATATCAGGGATGCCTGGATGGCTCAGTCGTTAAGCGGTTGCCTTTGGCTCGGGTCATAATCCCAGGGTCCTGGGATCAAGCCCCGCACTGGGCTCCCTGCTCAGTGGGGAGCCTGCTTCTCCCTCTCCCACTGCTTGTGTCCGTCCCCCACCCCGGCAAATAAATAAAATCTTTAAAAATAATAATAAAAAAATAAACCTCAGGTAACACAACTACTTGCAGCTAATTCTGATGACTAAATGGTCTGATGGTATCCATTTGGGTTGTTTTAAGAGAGGGCTGAATGAGCCACAGACCACAAATGTTTTTCTAATCAGCAGAGATCATAAATGGGTAAAACTAACATTCTGAGAGTAAAAAAGATATTGGACTTCCCTACTCTGGGCAATCTGCCTCTTCACCAACAATAAAGATTGCTGGATTTGATCATTAAACTTGTCCCAAGAAGGTTTCTTCAATTTTCCATTTCAGGTTATACATGTTCATTCAAGTAACTGGGGTGGTAGTCTGACTGTCACTGCACTAAGATCTTTCCGTCCACTAGTAACATCTGTTAGTGGGTAGTATTGCAAAATACAAAAAAGGATCTCAAGTATCTTCTCAAAGTTGAAAACAGCACATGCCTTACGAATCCAGCTATCCCAATTTTAGAAATAAAGCCTTCAAATACACTTGTATCTGATGTACACAAAGTATGCAAAGGGGCATTAATGTGAACATTGTTTGTATTAGCAAAAATTGGAAACATACATGTCCATCAGCTAGGGGCTGCACTGTGATGGAATGCCGCAGCTATAAAAGAGACTAAGGCAATTCCAATACACTACATTAAGCACTGATCAAGATTATATTTATACAGTAAGAAAGAAATTACACATGGCTTGTACAGGAACAAAACCGGTCTGGAAGGATAAAAAAGAAATTGTTAACAAGGCTACAGAAGTGGAATACTGGCTGAATTGTTTGAATATGGATGTTACCTATTCTAAAAATAAAACTATTAAAGAAAACTTGAAACTATGAGGAACAAAGTAAAGAAAAATCCCAACTCCTGCTCTATTCCAAAACAAACACTTTGCTTTGCATTTTCTCCTGCTATGTCTGAAACTTCTGTGTGGAAAAAGCCATTGTCCAGGTAAAGCAGCATCCACACCACATGTGAATGGGGCAAGGACATTATACCATCCGAGATTATCCCAACAACTCAAGCGACGTTCACACAGCTTGGACTGTAAACCTTATGGCTGGCCTATTTACAAAGTTTGGAGCTATTTTCAACCACTCAGCTGTATATCTATGTGTACATTTTCTTCAATCAACCTTTCCTGCCAGGCAGAGTGCAACATTAGCTGGCTTCCAGTAAGAAAGGCAAGGGACAGGGTGAGATAATATGTCAAAACAAGTTCTATAAATACAGCTTTTGGCCTAGTATCTCAAAAAGGAATCAAAACAGCTTCAAGCTTAAATAGAAAAATCCTACAGTCCTGCAATATTGTACATAAAGGCTTTGGAGAACAGAAGAGGCCAGGGATCTGGAATCTTGTTTCTCACACCATATCTTGTCTCTCCCTCCCTAATCTCTGAGGGAGGTTAAGATTAAATTGCAGGTATCACTCCAAGTCAGCCTTTCCCCTTATCTTATCCCCACACTACCCAAACATCAAGATCATTTCTCTGAGCTCACTCCAACTCTTAGGCAGACAGGCCCAATACACACGACATACAACAGCCCCTCCTCAGCACCTAGCATCTACCTTCTATCATCTCCAAAACCCTTGACCAAGAAGCCAGGAACCCTGCCTGTACCATCTGCCCCAACCTCACCCCAAACACATGGGCACTCAAGCAGGATGCTTCCATATGGTCTTGTCTCAGGAAGTTTATCTTGTTTTGCTGAATAGCAGTAAACTTTATTTAATCTTCTGTTCTTAACACCACAATCCTACAAAACAACTTTGCTGTGGAGATGCTTTCTGAGATGGTTAGGTTATATGCCAGAGAATACAAAACTTACACCTCTGCTTCAGCCAATCAGTTTGGCATAGCTTGATTCATCCCAAAGGATACACAGCCCTGCGGCAAATTCTAAGTATCTCCTTAATACTGTCACTTTTTAAAAAAGTGACTTCAATTATCATGCTTTCATCACTCTTGAACTGTGCTCCTAAAAGTGTTCCTTACATTTCAATATCCATTTATATGATCTTCACCTCCTTCAAATCACTATAAAAAAAAAACAAAACCCACTGTTCCACAAAATTAAACTTGTCAGTACTTTGACTTCATTTTTTTAAAAACAAGCTCTTTATAAAATGGGAGCTCAATCAAAAATGTATAGAAAACATCTATATACGCTGAGAACTAGAGAGGTCACAAAAAAGGCCCAATCCCTGTCCTTAGTGAGTTTTTAGTCTTGTTCAGAAAACATGACTTACACACAAAAAAGAACAAGAAACACAAAGGACAGAATACATCCAAGGAAAAGCATACATGCCAAGGGAAAATCTGCCATCAATTTGAGAAAGACTAAAACATCTCAGGAGACCCAATTCCTATTTCCCCGTCTAACTCAAATTTTTGTGCTATTCAATCACACTGTCTAGTAAAGAGTAACATTTTTGCTACCCTCCACTGAAATTACTCAGCCCACCAATAATTCTCCCATCATTATTCTTTTTGAGCAGATCTCCCCATTACCCTGTTACACTCACAGAGATCAGTTAATGGATGAGGCAAAACCTGCTGATCCACCCCCTTCTCATACTCCTCTGTCAAGACATCTCCTGATGATATGAAGTGCAGGTAACAAGAGTTAAAGAAGCTGAAGTTAATTCTGCTTCCAATATCTTCAGTAAATAGGCAGACACTAGCAGAGATTAAACTGGTAATTCTGGGGATACTCCATGAACTTGCCATTTGCTTTGTAGCTTTTTATCATCAATAAATGAGTTAGTTGACAGAGAGCTGCAAAACCAACATCATAATCATTTTCATAAAGAAATTCTAAAATTAAGATGGGTTAGACTAATTCATAATCCCAAATGTTCCATATATGATAATAAAATTAATAGACAAGTATTTACTATAAACCCTAGAGCATGCCCTACATTCAGACACTGAAGTCACACCACCACTTTATAAGCCCAATTTTTCTGCTTACTAGCCAGGAAAACCAGGGACAAACTGTTTAACTTTGTTATACCTGCTTCTTCACCTGGAAACTGTATGACAGTATCTCCTTTATAGAATATTTGTAAGAATTGAGGGACTTATATACATGAGGCATTTAGACACCTGGCACACACAAAGTGCTCAATAAATGTTTGCGATCATTAACAGGCACTAACGCTGGTGCCTATACTGAAAAAGGATGAGTCCCTTTTCAGTGTAGTAAAGAATAAAGTTTTATTCTTTAACAAGATAATTTTATCTTTATAGAATGGAGTACCTAAGACTCTACAGAAATACTTTTTATTAAAAGTTGGGCTGGGGCGCCTGGGTGCCTCAGTGGGTTAAGCCTCTGCCTTCAGCTCAAGTCATGATCCCAGGGTCCTGGGATCAAGTCCCACACCGGGCTCTCTGCTCAGCAGGGAGCCTGCTTTCCCCCCACCCCCCATCATCTGTCTCTCTGCCTACTTGTGATCTCTCTCTCTCTCTGTCAAATAAATAAGTAAAATCTTTGAAAAGGTGGGCTGTTGGGGCACCTGGGTGGCTCAGCCCTCAAGCAGCTGCCTTCAGCTAAGATCATGATCCCAGGGTCCTGGGATGGAGCCCTACATTGGGCTCCCTGCTCAGTGGGAAGCCTGCTTCTCCCTCTCCCACTCCCCCTGCTTGTATTTCCCTCTCTCGCTGTGTCTCTGTCAAATAAATAAATAAATAAATAAAATCTTATAAATAAATAATAAATAAGAAAAGATGAACTGTTAGAACACCTGGGTGGCTCAGTTAGCTAAACATCTGACTCTTGCTCAACAGCTCAAGCCTTGATCTCAAGGTCATGAGTTCAAGTCCTATGTTGGGCTCCACACTGGAAGTGGAGCGTACTTTAAGGGGAAAAAAAAAAAAAAAGGTAAGAAAGCAATGACTAGCTGACCCATCTTCAACCACCAACTATGACTGTTAGCAACCAGTTTAAGCATAATCTTCATTAAGAAATACTGAACTTTTCCCCCCCTTTTTAAGGATTTTATTTATTATTTGACAGAGGCACAGAGAGAGAAGGAAATACAAGCAGGGGGAGTGGGAGAGGGAGAAGGAGGCTTCCCACTGAGCCCAATGCAGGGCTCCATGCCAGAACCCTGTGATCATGACCCAAGCGAAAGGCAGAGGCTTAACAACTGAGCCACCCAGGCACCCTGAACCACTTGTCCTAAGAGCATTTACTTATTTATTTGTAAACATTTATTACCTCCATCATACCCTCCAAAAATCGTGGAAGCTTTCAAAATACATACATTGAAAAAAATATAAATAAAATGAGACCAGGGAAATTATATATACATATTTTTTAAAATATCAAAAACAAAGGGAAAACAGGAATTGAGACATGGTAGCCAGTGTCCTTTACTGAATTTGAGCTATAAAATCAAAAAGCTGCCACTGATTTTAATCTCCAATGACAGCCCCTACAGAGGGTGTACAGTGATTCATAGTATAAAGGGAAAACATCAGGATGGTAAAATGAGATGGGCACTAAGAGTTGCCAAGCAGGGGAGGGTAAAGCCAATTTAAAGCCACACTCAAGAGAATTTTAGAAAATCATTAAGTATGCAGGACCTACCAGAGGCTCATCATCAGGTCTCAAACTCTAAAAGCCTAACAATGGACAGGTCACTAAACAGATTCCTAAAGTGATTCAAAGCCAGAATCTATCAGCAAATAGTCACATGAACTCTCCAAGCATACCACACAGCCATAGGAAAAAGCTGCCTCAGGGAACTGTGTTTCTCCAGCATTTAGTCCCTTTCTCTCTTCATCGGCCACAGCAAACAAATAATGTGCAGAGAACTGTCTCATCCTTACTCAGCTGACAAGTTCTATTCCCAACTCTGCATGCTTATGACTCATGGTGGGGGAGGGGAGTAAAAGGAAAGTGTAAAACAAAGAAACAAACTTAAATTTAGACCAAAGTTGATCAAAAGTAAAGAATTCATTTCTACCTAGAGTATCTCATAACAAACCAAGAAAGTGATCCTTTAAAAACAGAGTAACAAACCCAATACTCTTTGAAAATAGCCTGAAATCTGTCTACATGTCACATCCCCTACTATTCCTTAAATAGACATGACACCAAAAAATATTGCAAGCCCTCTGTAAGGCCAAACTTTACAAAGCACTCTGAATCCGCCCAACACTAGCAACACTAGCTACAAAGCCCAAAACAGGGCACTTCCCACAGTTCCTTTCCCAGCAAAGAGCTGCGTTAAGAGACTTAGCCCTTACTGCACCCTCTTCCAAAAAGATGTGCACAAAATCATTTCTTAAGGAGGTAGAGGTGTCTCAGTCTTTTCTACTCAAATTTTGTATCAGGAAATTTGTGTGCCAAACAAGGAATTCATTTCTACCCCTAAGAACTGATCTTTGATACCAGTAAAAAATAAAAGAAAAAAAAAAAAGGACTATTTCTTTGAAAAGGTAAGTTTCTAAGAGAACCCAAAGACCATTTCTGACCCTCTATTTTTACCAGTTTGGCTTTCCTCCCTAAAACATACTTCATTAAATAATACAAATTTTGCCTCCCTGCCCCATTCCCAAGATCCTGAGACATTCTCTACAATTTAAAATTGACAAAACAGAAAAGACAAACAGATCACCTCTTTCACTTGAAAACCTCAGTCCTCCACAGAAATGTACAAAGACAGACAGATAGACGCACGTAAGAACACAAACTGCATGCCCTGCTCAGGCCTGAGCCAATATGGGTGCACAGGGCAGCCACGCCGCCTAGCTAGTGGGCTGCTCCTACTGTTGCTGTACAAATATAGAAAGCTGGAAAGTGGAACAGCAGCTTCAGCAGAACAGATTCTGCTCCGCGCTCAGAGAGGGAGGAGCAGGGACCTGAACAGCTTTACCCATACATGGTTGCTGAAAGGGGGCCATTAGTAAAAGCCCAATTATCTCACACACATGCATTCTGTTCACATGCTCCAGACAAAAACCAGAAACACATAGGCTGGTACTACTTGAAGAAGGGAGAGATTCTATTTCAGTCAAGGAACTTGAATCCCCCAACATGGGAACAGAAAAGACAGTGTGAAACTTTACTAGGTCCGATTCTCACTAGATCAACAGTAGCAGTGAGGCTTAATTTATCATTTAGATTATTAAACTGAACGTGAGAAAAAAGGTTATTTCCCATTTGTGTGAACAACCATAACCTTCACTGGCCCTTTGCTGTTTTCAGAATCAAGATCTCATTCCAACTTTAAGACTATATTTTAGGGTCTTCCGGGGGGGGCGGGGCAGGGAGGAGACAGCGGATGGCACACGTCAAAATAAATTCTCATGTAATTTTTAAAAGGATTTATTTTCTTATTTTGGGGGGAGGAGCAGAGGAGAGAATCTCAAGCAGACACCCCCGCCGGGTGTGAAACCCAATGCGGGGCTAAATCTAACGACCCCAAGATCAGGACCTGAACCAAAATCATGAGTCAAACACTCAACCAAGTGAGCCACCCAGGTGCTCCTCTGATTTAATTTTTAAAACCATAATTTCCCAAGATGCTGGTTCATATAATCAGAAGCCAAATATTTATTTTACAAAAATTACTTTGCTTAGAACCATTCATCCAGATTCATCTCAATGTGAAGTGTATGAAAAGCTCAATTTCTGGCCAGAGTGAGCTCTCCCAAGATTAAAAAAATGCATGGCTGACTGGTTCAAAGGATGCCCTACTGTAGCTTGTAATGAATCAATCGAGTATTAACCAAGTACTGTCTTACTCAGTTTTATAAGGGCCACAGTACAAACAACCACCATAATCACTGACTCACAACACTTAATACCTAGTCCTGAGGCAAGATTAATACATGAGATAATAAAGGCTGAGAGCATCTGACTAGTGCTAAAGTGTGGGGTACCAACCATAAACACTATACAAATTCAGAAAAAAACAGGACAGACAGACCTAGATGTTCTTCCATAGGTCCCACCTACCAGCACTTCCACTAAGGGCACCCGCCATTATCTTAAACATGAGGTTATAGTATTTGAACTAGATAATTTCTAAGGTTCCTCGATTTCTGAAATTCCTTGAGTCTGTAATTTAAAACTGTAAAGTTAAAAAAAAAAGTATAGGGGCGCCTGGGTGGCTCAGTGGGTTAAAGCCTCTGCCTTCAGCTCAGGTCATGATCCCAGGGTCCTGGAATCGAGTCCCACATCGGGCTCTCTGCTCAGCAGGGAGCCTGCTTCTCCCCCTCTCTCTGCCTGCCTCTCTGCCTCCTTGTGATCTCTCTCTCTGTGTCAAATAAATAAATAAATCTTTAAAAAAATTTTTTAAAAAAAAGTATAGTTTTTGCTGACTTCAGAGAAAATATATTCTAAAAAAAGAGAAATGAATTCAGACCGTAACTCAGCATCCACTCTAACATCTCTCTTACCATACTTTCAGGATCATATTCTTATATCTCAGATATCTCTGCCTAGCCTTTTGAGGGAATTTTACATCACCTTTAAAAGAAGGAGAAAAAAAGTGGGGGTGGTGTCTGGTGGCTCAGCCGGGTAAACTCTTGATTCTGGTTCAGGTCATGCTCTCAGAGTCTTGAGGCTGAGCCCTGCGACAAGCTACACACTGGGCAGGAGCCTGCTTAAGATGATATTTCTCTCTCTCTCTCTCTCTCCCCCCAACTGCCCCTTGACCCACCCCCACGCTCTCTTAAAAAAAAAAAGAAAAAAAAAATGTTGATGTTGATATACTCTGAGATCTTTGATTACAAAATACTGCCAGTCATTCAGCCATGAAGGAGAGCTCCAAAGAACAGCGCCCTGCCTTGTTCCTTCCCATCACTGAATTGTCTGATATATATGTGTGCATGAGCCCAAGCTTATGGGGTATAAATACACAAATACACTAGGAAGCCCCCCAGGAAGGCACACTTTCTCTGAAACTTAAGGAAACTCTTCAAATTATCCAGATAAAACATACCTGCCATAATTACTTGCTCTAATAAATTTTATCAGCAAACGAACCATTTGGAATTTTGACATTTTTCCTTTGCCCCTTGTAGGTAATGTAGTAATGATGAACAAAAAATGCTAAATGAGGGACACCTGGGTGGCTCAGTTGGTTGGACGACTGCCTTCAGCTCAGGTCGTGATCCCGGAGACCCGGGATCGAGTCCCGCATCGGGCTCCCAGCTCCACGGGGAGTCTGCTTCTCCCTCTGACCTTCTCCTCGCTCATGCTCTCTCACTGCCTCTCTCTCATATAAATGAATAAAATCTTTAAAAAAAAAAAATGCTAAATGATAGCAAACCTGACCTCTCAATCCCACTACCTAGATATCCTAGTGCAAGGCAGAGCCTTGTCTATACTGTCTGATATACTGAAAAAGAACACATGAGGATTCCAGTAGAAGCACCAGAGGCACTTTTCATGTCCAACAAAACAGACATGCAAGTGTTCAACATTTAAGAGATTAAAAATCTCTTTATTATATACAGTGGTTTAAATGTATTTAAGTTTTTCTGAGCAGCCTGTTTTGACTTCCCAAAAAGTAATTTATTATGAAATTAATATGCTGCACAGCTTTAATTGCTTATTATACACTTTACTGAGGTTATTTATGTGAGGACAACGAGGTAAAAATAAAGAACACAATGCAAAAGACCACAACCATACATACCAAGGTGATTACAGTATAACCTCAAAATCAAAATGACTATAAACACCTACAGTGTGGCCTTGCGCTAGTCATTTCTTTCTCATTTCTTCAAGTGAAAAACAGTGCAACAGCAGTCTGTATCTAAGGATTCAGAATTCATGGATAGTTCATGGATATTCCATAAACTCCCTTATATTATGTGCAAAATTTTACATGTATATGTAAATTTATGTACAGTTGATCCTTGAACATGGGTTTGAACTGCGCAGATCCACTTGATTTTTTTTGTTACAGTATAGTACTATAAATACATCTTCTCTTCCTTATGATTTTCTTAGTAAATTTTTTCTATAGTTTAGTTTATTTTAAGAATTCAGTATATAATACATATACAAAATATGTGTTAACTGTTTATGTTATCAGTAAGGCTTCCTAGTCAACAGTAGTCTATTAGTAAAGTTTCTGGAGCATCAAAAGTTTTAAGTGGGTTTTCTACTGTGCCAGGTCAGCACATTCCTAATTTCTGCATTGTTCAAGGGTCAACAGTCTTACTTTAACTTCTGTTTACAGGGAAATAGGTCCATAACTTTTTACCAGATTTTCAAAAGGGAGTCCATGACCCAAAATAGATTTAACACTAAACAATATACAGTATATGTTTCACCTCTAACATCCTTTTATCTCTTGTACTTCCTGGTCCAAAAAGAAGGGAGTCCTCATGACTAAACCCAGTCAAGAATAAACAAGTTACCTTGGCCAAAAATTACTCAAAGTAACATATTTTGATTCAAACTAAACCTGAATTGTTTTCAGATGACAGAGTAACATTACAATACTTTATTTTTATTTTATTTTTTCAGCATTCCAAGCATTATAATACTTAAAAAAAAAAAAGGTTCTCAAGCAAACATTACCACTATAGCTCATCTCAGGAGGCTTAACATGAGACCAGAATTCCTCAGAAGTGTTAGGGATTTCCCACTATATAGTTCTTCTCATATTAGGTGCACCTTTTTTAAAGATAAAGCTTCTAGTATCCTCCTTCTAATTCTATCCTGTAGCAAAGAAAGTAATAGGAGACAAGCACAGAGCAAAACAACTAGAGCATGGAAGACTGATAACAGGCAATCAAAGACGCTACCCATCCTGTTAGCAAGAGAAAAAATATATATGAGAATGGCCACTGCCTAATATCTCAATTTGTAAAAGGTATATTAGACAAAAGAAGAAATCAGCCTCCATCTAAGACAGTAAGAGGAAAATGTGTCTGTTGCTGAGCAATTTAAGCCTAAAATTTTTAGGTTCTCATGGCAACCTAAGTCATCACACTGCACATACTGTATATAAAGCACATATTTAGAGGCTTAACTAGTAAACTCAAAATGTGACATATGTGCAATGTGGGCGACTACATTATTCTGGGAACTTTAACTTTAAAATCTTCCAACTTTATTCTGCAGCCCCAAAGATGATATAATAGAGTCAACTACGCAGAAGGTGCAAGCTCAAGGAAGAGGTACAAAGAACATAAATAGAAGCAAAGAGATGAAAGACAAAAAATTCAGGCTATCAGAAAAAGTTTCTGAACATGACTCCCCTACTGTGAATCAACCTGTAAACGGAGGCTTAAAAAAACAAGATTGCTAGTGAGGATATGTATCAAGATAGCATTTGGGACACTCTTTCATGTGGGCCCAGACAAAAGAGGACATGGTCACAGACCAGACAGACTGCTTGGTAAATATGGCATCGACTGAAAGGCCCCTGGAGAGACCAGGGTTCTCTTTTTCTCTGTTCTCAAGGAGCTCATGGACTGTGGCTGCTTAGAATCAAGAAGTAATTTTCTGGGACACCTGATAGGTCTGTCGGTTGAGCACCCAACTTGATTTTGGCTCAGTTCATGATCTCAGGGTCATGAAATCAAGCCCCCATACAGAGCTCCATGCTAAGTGGGGAGGGGAGGAATCTGCTTGAGATTCTCTTTCTCCCTCTCCCTTGCACTCTCTCTCAAACAAATAAGTAAATCTTAAAAAAAAAAAAAAAAAAATCAAGTAATTATCAGAGCCAAAAGGATGGCTGCAGGGCATGAGAGCTGGGAGACAGTGACTAGATTTTAAAAAGGGGGTGGAGGGAGGAGATGACAATCTTTAATGTCACATCAAGTCTCACTAGGGAACCAAATAAAGCTGTAACATCCATTTTTCTGCTCTTAAATGACCCATGAAAGGGATACCTCCACCTATCTGCCAATAGGAACTTCAGTATGATCCATGCATTTCCTTAGAAAGACTTGAGGATGCTGTGAATGCTACCTACCTTAAAATCACATTTCCATGCCACTTCTGTTAAGGGTAAATTACTCCCATTTTTCGGTAAAGAAACAGATAAACAGTTTAGTTAAGGTACACAAAAAAATACCTTACATCAGGGCAGTTAATAGATGTGTCCACTTCCATAACTCTCTCAACCTAAGAACTTCTAGAATGAGATACTGAATTTACAACATTGATTTAATGGTTAAAAATTATACTACCACATTGAAAAGGAGTGGCTACAAAAATAATTCCATTATTGTTATGAGACTGGGCCTCAACAAGCAAGAAAAGCACAGGAAGGGGCGCGCGAGGTGGGGGTGCGGGGGCTCAGCTGGTTAAGCATCTGCCTTCAGCTCAGGTCATGATCCTGAGATTGAGCCCTGCATCGGGCTCCCCATTCAGCAGGGAACCTGCTTCTCCCTCTCCCTGCCACTCCCTCTGCTTGTGCTCTCTGTGTCAAATAAATAAATAAAATCTTTAAAAATAAAAAAATAAAAAGTACAGGAAAAGAGCGCAGCAGTGGACTGGTAGACCAACACTGTGCTACTACTTAATAGATGGATGCCCTAAATAAGTTACTCTTCTCTGTGAAGTTCCTAACACCCCAAGTGTCCTTGTCTACCAAATGGTAAGGATGCAACCATATCTCTCTTCTTCCATTCCACCCATCTGTCTCTCCTCCCCCCTGTCAATGTGAAGTCTAACAATTTCTTTCATTACACTATAATTGGCATATTTTCTCATCAAGAAAAATTTTGCAAATGAACTTTTATGCAAAAAATTCACTGGTCAAATTAAGAGCCAGAATAACTAAATATGTCTTAGAGTAAAAAGGAAAAGGCCACAGGGCATAAGGCTAGAATCAGAGATTTCTTTAAGAGCCAGGCCATACCTACTAATGACTAAAATATTTGATTACCTTAATTACCTTGGCTGCACAACAAGTTCTGGTGGTCATGAAATTCCAGAATATTAAAAACTCAGCCACATTTTCATTATAGCATTCTCTACTGTGTTGAAGTCAAGACAGCAAAAGACTGCCAACAGCATTTTCACTTTAATTTTCTGGTAAGACAAAAAGAAAAGTTAATCTTGGAGCCAAATTCTCCAATTTTAGGTATGGTAAATTCTTCGAGGAAAAAATATCTGTGTTATGAGAAACTGAAAACATTTCTGTATATCTCAGAAAATATGCATGTGTGCTTTTCTTAAAAGGTATTTTTAAAAAATCTCAGGCTAATAATTTTTTTTTAAGTAGGCTCTACAGCTCAACGCGGTGCTTGAACTCATGACCCCAAGAACAAGAGTCACGTGCTCCACCGCCTAAGGCAGCTAGGCACTCCTGAAGCTTATAATCTTAGATGTTTAGCTATTACTACCTTTCAAGCAATTCTGAAAGAGGGAAAGTGAAATAAAAGCTCTAACCCTCTCTGACAAAGGCACTTGATGACTGGCATACTAAGCAACTGAACATCCAAAAAAATAGACCAGAAACTGCTTTTTTGGCATATGTGATTAATAATTGCTTTAAAAATGTTGATTCTGAACCCAAAACTCACTTTATGTAAATGAACCTACTCTATACAAAAGCATTCATAAACGCACCACAAAAATACAAACCCACTTGCCCATTTGGCTTTGATTTTGCTTTTAAAATATATTGAGGCCTCTTTGGATACTCTAGCTTACAATCAATTTCATCTTACTTAGCATCTTATTAAATACTTTAAGCTGAATATAATATTTATCAATCTCTTCCCTTCCACCCATTAGAAGACTAGCTTGTTCCAAATATGGCATTGCCTTTTCAAAGTTGTAGGGTTTAGGCAGGACATAATACTTTTAAAGAATTATCTGCCTTGTCATGACTGACAAGCAAGACTTAAATGGAGCTAAAGAGGTTAATGAAAAACATTCAGGTCTGGTTTTCAACTGCTACTTTATTAGAGGAGAAAAATAAAGCGTATAAGCTTTAAAATTTCCCACATAAAACTATCTTCTCTGAACTCAGGCAGTGGGGTTCTTGCTAACTGAAGATATAACCCCCACCTGAGGGAAGAGGCAGAGGCTGCCTGCCCAAGATGGTGCAGAAGGGACTCCTTTACTGGGTAGAAAGTTTCTCTGCATAACCTCTAAGGTCCTTTCCTAACCTCAGAAATTGAGATTTCATTTATGAAAAGTAGAGGCATAGTAAACGCAAGGTGTGAGTAGAGACAACAGAACATTACGCTGGAAAATTTAGAAGGCCTGGGCTGGAATCTTGCTTCCGCTTTTCTATGAACCTAAGAGTAAGGCATTTCACTTCCCTCATTTGCAAAATGAAAGGATTAGAGAAGAAAAATCTCTAAAGATTCTAACCTTCTGAGCCTATGGCTTCCTCCTATGCCTGCCCACCTTCCCACTGCTGCACCTTACCATAATTAGGCAGCTTTTTAAAGCATCTAATTAATGGAACACAAAAATTAAAACCTTTAACTGTCTATTTCTGTCTCCTTTCAAATGTGCAAGAGCATTTTATCAAGGAGTAGTTAATGCCACACAGTTCTTGATATACTGGCTTTTCTCTGAACTCCAGTGACAGTTACACAGTGACAAGTTGTAAGCAAGGAGGCTGTTACCATGGGGACCCACTAGGACTCCTGGGGGTGGATCCAGCAGGCCCTTTTTTTGGGGGGGGGGGGGTCCAAAGCATTTTTTGATGTTCTGGATCTGGCAATTCAGAAAGCCTGGTTGAATTTTTCTTCAGCAAGCTATCTTCAAGAAATATTATCATGTAGTATACAATGCTGAAGAAATATTAGAAACTGTTTAGTGACTCTCTTGCAAAAGAATGAAATATATTCAAGTCTTAACCTTCCCCCATTCACAAAAACAAATACAAACTCAACAGTTTCAGTGACCTATGTACGCTATTTCTTTCAAGATCACCATTTTGCTTACAATATATTTAGAATTTTTCCCATCAAGACTTCAGAGTTCTCCAAAGCAAGTTTCTATATGATTATATTAGAAATATATCAGCATATACAAAATGTAATAAGTAAAATGGATTAAATAAGACAAACTGGACCAGAAGAGAGAAGTGTACATTTAAATTCCAAGCCTGCCTCCAGAACTGCTGTGTGTGGACAAAGGGGATATATGTCACGGAGGTGAACTGCTACTCCCAGCTAAATGTGTGCTGCCACTCAGCTTCCTCTGAGACCCATTCTGTTAGAAGATACCTTGAGAAAACAGATCGTTTACAAACTGATCTGTGGATCTGGTTTGTTCATAGAAGTCGGAGCAGTCAGAATTCAAAAGAAAACATTTTTCTAAGTTGTATGCTTCCTGGCACAGAAGGAAGTCTTTCTCTAGGTTTTACTTAGGCCAAAGCAAAGTTACACCAGACAAATGAACATTAATAAATAAAAATAGCACTGGATTTGAATAAAGAAGTATGCAACCTTTTTTTTTAATTGCACTTGTAAATGTATCCAGAGGGTATTAAACAGAAACAGTATATGATAAAAACAAATAAATAATAAACATGGTGTCTTTCCATGATTATTTCCCATAAATCTTAAAGGGGAAGTACAGAAGGACAAAGCCAGAGCACAGTTTTGCCATATTAGTTTAATACCAGCCTAAAGGGGCGCCTGGGTGGCTCAGTGGGTTAAGCCGCTGCCTTCGGCTCGGGTCGTGATCTCAGGGTCCTGCGATCGAGTCCCACATCGGGCTCTCTGCTCAGCGGAGAGCCTGCTTCCTCCTCTCTCTCTGCCTGCCTCTGTCTACTGTGATCTCTCTCTGTCAAATAAATAAATAAAATATTTAAAAAAAATAATAATAATACCAGCCTAATGGCTTGAAAAAAGAGAGATTCAGGCCACAGGACATGAGAGGAAGCAAACTCCTGGGTGCTTTATTCATTTTTACTACTGGTTTACAATTTCCTTGATTTTATTTTTAAATGCATTTCTTGGCCCAGAAAAGCAAGAGAGCACAGGCTGCCAGCAGTATCAGATTCCCCTTTTCTTATTCTCTGGAGCTAGAGAAAACAGCCAGAATCAGGAGTGTCTAAGAGTCTTCTGATTTTTTTCAGCCAATATACAACATGAGGTTTCAAGATTACAGAGGTACACGAAGGCCTGTACAACACAAATCTTACCAACTTAATGTCTTTCAATGGGAAGCTGCTTACATTTTTTTCAGAGAACTCCTTGAAGTACTGATTATCTTCAAAAGACAATGATGTGGGGGTGCCTGGGTGGCTCAGCGGGTTAAGCCACTGCCTTTGGCTCAGGTCATGATCCCAGGGTCCTGGGATTGAGTCCCGCATCGGGCTCCTTGCTCAGCGGGGAGCCTGCTTCTCTCTCTGCTTCTCCCTGCCACTCTGCCTGCCTTTGCTCTCTCTCGCTCTGATAAATCTAAATAGATAAATAAAATCTTAAAAAAAAAAAAAGACAATGATGTGAACAAACAAAATTCTTAGAATTACTATTTTAAAAGATTTTCTTCCTATTCCTCCGTATTGAAAAGTCTCAAAACAAATTAAAGTGTCATTCAACCAAACATGGAATATTTTTAAAATATTTATCAATTCTCTAGTTTGTACAAGGGCTCAATACCACTGAGGACAATAAAACCTCCTCTCTGCAGAGAATTAAGCTCAATATCATACGTGCACTCCATGAAGGGGCAGCACTGGTTAGTCAGGTACACAGTCACAACAATTCGGTCGGCCTCCATTGTGAAATAATGTCTTCCAGTTTTTTCTACCCTGTAAATTCACTCCTTCCTGGTTGTATGCTAACCCACATTTCAAAGCTGTCTCTAGTCTCTTAATTCCTGTTCCTTAACATCACAGGTAACTTTTACGTTTTTCTGGAATAAAGTCCTTCAACTTAATAAATACCAAATGATTACAGGAAGGAAAAAAATCAGAAGCCTTAAACTTAAGATCTTTCTCAGAGCTTCCCTCTCTCTCTCATTAACATTTCTCAAAAAGAAAAACATGACTGTGATGCTCCTATTACAGATCATTCATGAAGTTACTGAGCCCAGACCAGACAGACTCCATCAACTGGGCACAAAGCCACTCACCATTACCCTTTGTTTAAAGTCTCAACTGCCATTCAACTCACATTATTGTATTCCATTCAAGTCTATCAGCCCTCCTTAAGAGGAAACAACCAGGAACTAACACAAACGTGTTACTCAACTGGAAAAGAACTTAATCCATATGCCTCACAAAAAATTATTTTATAATGGTGACTCACCTTAAGCTTCCTATCTGAAATAGCAGTTATTATTTTATTATCAGTCACATATGCTGAAAAAAGTGAATAATCTAAGCAAAGAAACTAAATAAACTAAACAATCATTTAAAACATGTAAAAAGAAAATCTCCATCTTGATTTGGCAAAGCACCAGAGAGTGCTCTATAAACCAAAAGCTACAACATAGGTGGAAATCTATACCACAGACAGAGGAGCCAAGCCCTCAAGCAGTCAAACGGAGTACAGGGGCTGGGGGACGCATATTGGGGACAAAGGGCAATCTTCCAAAGAGCCAAGATCCTCGGCCTGACTATTCTAAAATTCAAATGAATTTAAGAAATGTTAGAACTCTATACTCTTTTCAAAGCTTTTGGTTCTAAGAGAAACCTTCAACCTAGCCTAAGCAAAAAAAAAAAAAAAAAAAGGAATTAATTGAAAGGATACCAGAGTATCTCAAAGAATCCAAAGGCAGAAAGTACAACAGGCCATACTCAGAAAGGGTTTAAGCACTGAGGTTTCTAGTCTGCATGCAGATGTCTGCCTTTCTCTCCAGAAGTGCATTTGTCATCTATAATTCTTTCAGGATGTATCTACTTAATTATCCCTCCATGCAGACTGGCCTTCACTGCTTCCTGATACATGATTATGTTTCCATGTTCTATGCTTTTAGGTTATCTGTTTGTTCTCTAAAGACTTAAATCTCGGGGTACCTGGCTGGCTCAGATGGTTAAGCATCTGCCTTTGGCTCAGGTCATGATCCCACGGTTCTGGGATGGAGCCCCCTGCACTGGGCTCCCTCTGGCCCTCCTCCCTGCTTGTGTTCTCTCTCTCAAATAAATAAATAAAATCTTAAAAAAAAAAAAAAAAAAAAAAAAAAGACAGACTGGCAGGCTTAAATCTCAGTCATAACCTAAAATTCCTAGGAGAATGGATATGCCCTGCTTAAGTGTCTACCTCTGATCCAATAAGCTGTTACAAGAAGGGCCAGGTCACAGAGTATAATTAGTGTAGGGACTGTGTGCCTAACTCCTCAAATGTTATATAATCTACAAGGTGCCTGGCTGGCTCAGTCAGGAAAGCATGTGACTCTTGATCTCGGGGTCGTGAGTTCAAGCCCCACATTAGGCCTAAAGCTTACTTTAAAAAAATTTTTTGGGGGACAGCAGGGTGGCTCAGTTGGTTTAGCTAATGCCTTCAGCTCAGGTCATGATCCAATGGTCCTAGCTAGATGAAGTCCCACATCAGGTTGCTTGCTCAGTGGGGAGCCTGCTTCTCCCTCTGCCTGCCGCTCTTCTGCTTGTGCTCTGACAAATGAATAAATAAAATCTTAAAAAAAATTTTTAAGTTATATAATACACTAAACAGTAAAGCAATCTCCATGCTCAAAAGCTTAAAAATCTGGCTGAAATGAAAAACATGTGTCTAGTAAATGCTAAATAATATCCTACGATACAGTATTGGAATGGATGGACAGAAAAAGCTTCATGAGAAACTGTGCACTAAATGACAAACAGAAATTCGACCATGAGCAGGGAAGGGCTGACAAAAGAAAAATGCAATGCTTGTTCCTCTTGCTCTAGCCATCTAAGAACTACGGACCTAAGGAATAGTACTTTACCATATAAACAACCTCCAGTGAAACATCCTTGTTGAAAACCTGCTCTAAGGCTTAAAGTGACTATATGATCACAACACAGTACTGCTTCAATACGCAGTTAATAACCAGCTAGCTGATGATGTCAGTTACACATTTTCAAGTTGCTTGTCACCACTACCCTGACTTCCTTTCACTCTCCAGAACCCTAAGATTCTTGCTCAGACAGCAGCATTCAGAATCAGGCAGGCGGCCAACAGGAGACAGAGGTGTTTCTCACTAGTAATATCCCACCAATCTAGCATGGTAACTAGCAGCATCACACAAACAGAAGTCATGCAGGAGAGAAAGAAACAGTAGCCAAGCTATGTGATGGTAGTGTGGGGGGAGGGGACTGGAGGAAAAGGAAAGTTTTCCATACACAAAAGCTACAAGCACAAAGAAACTGGGAAAAGCCTACAGTAAATTATCTGTACAAAACAAACTAGCAAAAACTTAACAGATTTCCAAATAATATTAGCTTAAAAAAGACCGTCTACTTGTAGACTCTTAGTTACCCCACGTTATCGCCCAAGTATCACACATTCCCCCAGTCTCAGTGACAGCTTGCTTCAATCTCACAGGGGAAAAAAAAAAAAAAAAAAAAGGTAAAAGAACAATGAGAAAGTGGTGACAGTTTCTAATTTAGTGATTCTTTTGCTGAAGAGTAGCAATGTCATGTAAATGGAGACTACTGACCTTCCAAAATTAAAAGTATAACACTATGAAATTAAACAGCTTTGGAACCAAAAAACTTCATTTTGTATAATCCCCAAACAAAAAACATTTCCCAACTTGAAAATAAAGTATCAGTGGAGTTTCAACATGGGGCAAAAATGATATTCAACTCCATTTGGTCAAAGCTGAAAACAGCTGTTAAAAGAAGAGTTGGCAGTCCATGGAGGTCAGAGAGTTATTGAACAGTTCCTTCTAAAGCCACTCTGCACCTATGAACACATCCCAAAGTGGCATATTAAAATTAAGTGAGATCCATCAGATCTCACTGTAGTCTCTAAACTAGAGCTCACCATTTTTCCTTATACTTGCTGCCATTATTTTCTAAGTAGAGGAAAAGAAAAATCAAAATATTACAATCCAAATTCTGAAAGTGAGTCTATTTCCCTTAAAGTGGGGAGGTCAGCTGCTAGAGGGTTCCATCAGAACTTCACAAAGTTCTAAGATATAAAATGCTTTCATCATTTTAAAAACTGAAATAACGGGACGCCTGGGTGGCTCAGTTGGTTGAGCGGCTGCCTTCGGCTCAGGTCATGATCCCGGCGTCCCGGGATCGAGTCCCACATCGGGCTCCTTTGCTAGCAGGGAGTCTGCTTCTCCCTCTGCCTCTGCCTGCCACTCTGTCTGCCTGTGCTCACTCTCTCTCCCTCTCTCTGACAAATAAATAAATTTAAAAAATAAAAAATAAAAAATAAAAACTGAAATAACTTATGCAGTACTCACAGTTTCCCCTAACTGGGCTTTCTCATCCCTCGAGGGGGAAAAAAATTTCTAATTTTAATGTTACTTTTCATATTTACAAAATTTATGTTCTCTTTATAATAATTTTTTTTAAAAGACTTTATTTATTTATCTGACAGAGAGACACCATGAGAGAGGGAACACAAGCAAGGTAAAGTGGGAAAGGGAGAAGCAGGCTTCCCACCCAGCAGGGAGCCCGATGCAGGGCTCGATCCCAGGACTCTGGGATCACGACCTGAGCCAACGGGCAGACACTTAATGACTGGGCCACCCAGGCACCCCTATAATTTTTTTTAAAACAATCAGGGGCAGGGGTGCCCGAAGGCAGTGGGTTAAAGCCTCTGCCTTCGGCTCAGGTCATGATCCCAGGGTCCTGGGATGGAGCCCCGCATCTGGCTCTCTGCTCAGCAGGGAGCCTGCTTCCTTTCCTCTCTCTCTGCCTGCCTATCTGCCTAGTTGTCACCTCTGTCTGTCAAATAACTAAATAAAATCTTTGAAAAGAAAAAAAAAAATCAGGGGCATCTGGCTGGCTCAGTCAGTAGAGCATGGGACTCTTGATCTTGGGGTTGTGAGTTCAAACCCCATATCAGGTATAGAGCTTACTTAAAAAAAAAAAAAAAAAAAAAAAAAAAAAAAAAAAAAAAAAAAAAAAAAAAAAAAAAAAAAAAAAAAAAAAAAAGGTAAAACAATGGTCAGTCTGAAGGAAAACAAAAACAAAAACAAAAACAAACCCATGCCTCAATGTCTCAAAAATTTTTGATATTTATCCCTCTGCCCTAGCAGATAAAATTTTTGGGAGAATCCTTAGCAGAAAAAATATGTTAAGTCAATATGAATTTTATGACACATATAAAACATTCTTGAAAAATTTTACAGTTCTGGAATTCAAATAAGTTTAAAACGAACATATACACACATGGCCTCCATTACACAGCAGAAATTAAAAACTATATAACAGTTCTGCTGATTAGTTCTATAAGGAAACTTCTATTTTTTTTTTTTTTTCAGATTTTATTTATTTGACAGACAGAGATCACAAGCAGGCAGAGAGGCAGGCAGAGAGAGAGGAGGAAGCAGGCTCCCTGCTGAGCAGAGAGCCCGATGTGGGGCTTGATCCCAGGACCCTGAGATCATGACCTGAGCCAAAGGCAGAGGCTTTAACCCGCTGAGCCACCCAGGCGCCTCGGAAACTTCTACTTTAAAGACATTTTAGGGGGCACCTGAGTAGCTCAGTGGTTAGGTATCCACCTTCAGCTCAGGTCATGATCTGAGGGTCCTGCGATCAAGCCCTGCATGGGCTCCATACTCGGTAGGGAGCCTGCTTCCCCCTCTCCCACTGCCCCTGCTTGTGTTCCCTCTTTGGAGTGCTCTCTGTCAAATAAATAAATAAAATCTTTAAAAGAAAAAAAAAAAAAACAACAACACTTTAGGAGCCCCTGGGTGGGTAAGTCCATTAAACGCCTGCCTTCAGCGCAGGTCAAGCGATCCTAGGGTCCTGAGAGCCCAGTCAGGCAGCTCAGAGAGTGTTCTTTCTCCCTCTGCCCCACCCCCTGCTTGTGCTCTTTCTCACTTGCTCTCGCTCATGTTCTGTCAAATAAAATCTTAGGGGAAAAAAAAAATTTTTTTAACAGCCAATTTCATGACAAGGACAAAGTTACAATTACCAAGAACTCATCACTAAATGGTCTTTAGCAAATTACAAAGCTCAAATAAGGATTCTCCCTACAACATAGTTTACAAAGCAAACAACTAAACTGATTATAATTAACTCTTTCATCTACATTACTACTCTAAATATTAGAGCCCGCTTTCTCTCCCTCCCTGCCTAAAACTAGTTACCTAATTAGAAAGAGACCCAGGTGATCCTATTACAAATCCAGTAATATTCTCACCTGTATTCTTCAAGTTTTCTATGAACATAGGAGACTCCTATCAACAGATTCTCATGTGAGAAATACAGTGAAGATGAATCTAGGAAACCACATTACCCAAGTATTCCAGAGGGAACAATGAGCTCAAAGGTTCTTTGGGGAAGGATGCCCTGTGTAGCAAAACATTTCAGATGAGGGGCGCCTGGGTGGCTCAGTGGGTTAAAGCCTCTGCTTTCGGCTCAGGTCATGATCCCAGGATCGAGCCCCACATCGGGCTCTCTGCTCCGAGGAGAGCCTGCTTCCTCCTCTCTCTCCCTGCCTGCCTCTCTTGCCTACTTGTAATCTCTGTCAAATAAATTAAAAAAAAAACAACAAAAAAACAAAAAACACATTTCAGATGAACAAATTGGACTTTAGGTAACAATCTTATCCCTTAAGCCAGCACAAAAGAAAATGTGAAACAAAATACACCCAAAAGGGGAAACAAAATGAACACTAACTTACTTACTGCCTGTTTATGTATGGCCCTGGCTAACCATTTTAACTGTGCTTTTTATTTGGTTGAACTGTGTGACTGACTCATGAGATAAATATATGCCCATTTTTACAGATAAAAAAATAACATTATCAATACTTTACCAGGCATTGCTCAGTGCTAAGCATTAGTTATCTCGATTAATTCTCACATCACCATTCCACGTTGTTTTCTCCGTTTAAAGATGGAAAAACAGGCCCAGAAATGTTAATGGTGACACAGTGAAGGTACCAATTGTTAAGGTCATTGACCGGAGAAGTCACAATACACCTATCCCTCCCAGGCTATGGTTATAAATCTCATTCAAATCACATCATTCTTTCAAGCCACAAGTTTCCATTTTAAGGACTAGAAAATCAAAGATCAAATCTCAATTATGAGGAGACTAATTTTCCAGGTTTTAACAAATTTCTTGTTTCTATTTTACTTGACCATTTCAGCATGCCATAGCACCTCTAGGAAGAAATGTGCAGGTAAATACAGGATAATACTAACAGCAATCAACCTTGGCCTTTTTGAGAAGTCCCGTTCAAAGGGGTGCCTGGGTGGCTGGGTCAGTTAAACTGATTCTTGCTTTCAGCTCAGGTCATGATCTTGGGGTCCTGAGCTTGAGCCCCAAGCCCCCTGCATCTGGCTCCGCTCAGCACAGAGTCTGGTTGTCCCTCTCCCTCTGCTCCTTCCCCCATACACTCACTCACTCTCTCTCTCAAGTAAATAAATAAGCAAAGTAAAACAAAAAAGAAGTCCCGTTCACAAAAACTACATTGGATTTAATCTCTGGTTCAAATTATATTTCTGAAATATACTTTCATAATACATTCTAACTATAAAAATAACAAAAAAATCAAAAAGCAGTTTTGAACAAAAGAATGTTTTCATGTTGTTTGAAGAGAAAGTATATATGTCTTCCCTGACACTAAATAAAATCCCATGCGTTAAGCACTGTGAGGACTGTAATAGTTCTTTGAGACAATGGCTGACTGAATAAAACTTCCAGTTCATTCCTACCCCACGGACTAGTATTAAAATTCCCTCGATATCTAGAGAGGAGGAAAATGGAGTGGGAGGCTAAGTCCAAAAAGCAAAGAGAAGAAAAGTAGATAAGCAGATCAAAATCAGTTATGAACCTCAAAAAAAAAGGCAAGAAGAAGCTCAACTTAAAAATAAAGGCTTGGGACGCCTGGGTGGCTCAGTTGGTTAAGCAGCTGCCTTTGGCTCAGGTCATGATCCCAGCGTCCTGGGATCGAGTCCCACATCGGGCTCCTTGCTCTCCAGGGAACCTGCTTCTCCCTCTGCCTCTGCCTGGCACTCTGTCTGCCTATGCTCGCTCTCTCTCTCTCTCTATCCCTGACAAATAAATAAATAAAATCTTTAAAAAAATAAAAAATAAAGGCTTTTGGGCACCTGGGTGGCTCAGTGGGTTAAGCCACCGCCTTTGGCTCAGGTCATGAAATCAGGGTCCTGGGATGGAGTCCCGCATTGGGCTCTCCACTCAGCAGGGAGACTGTTTCCCTTCCTCTCTCTCTGCCTGCCTCTCTGCCTACTTGTGACCTCTGTCTGTCAAAAAATAAATAAATAAAATCTTAAAAAATAAAAAAATTTTAAAAAAATAAAGGCTTTTATGCATGACAATACTCAATAGTTTTGTTCATACTGAAACAAACCAGAAGGCCTTATGATTACCTTCAAAATGCTCTTTTCCTAAAAGTATTATTTATTCTAAGTAGCCATTAAATGCTGTTTATTAAACAACAACAACAAACCCTACCTCTACACAATATGGAATACCTGGATATCAATCCACCCCCTAACAAAACCACTAAAGTTATAAAGCAAAGGCAGAAATTTGGCTATTCTTAACTCTTCTTCCGTTCATGTGACACTTTTTCTGTATACAACAAAATATTCTGAAAATGATGTACATTCAAAGACTGGAAATTGTAATTAGACTAGAATTAGAAATGATGACTTGGGTTACCATTATAGACTGTTATACACACTGATGTTTTAATTTCAAGAGTTCTGCATGCCGGTGGACATCCCCCTGTGACTGGCAACCCACATGAAGAGTATGAATTCTAATCAGTTCAACAGCCTTTATGAAAGAGCTCCACGAGAGGATGAGGTATCAAGATAAAAGAGACACCCCTAGGGTGCCTGAATGGGTCAGTCAGTTGAGTGTCCAACTCGGTTTTCGGCTCAGTTCATGATCTCAGGATTGTAAGATCGAGCCCTACATCAGGTTCTGTGCTCAGAGAGGACACTGCTTGAGACTGTTTCTCTCTCCTTCTCCCTTTGCCCCACCCCCTCCTTGTACTCTCTCATGCACTCTCAAATAAATAAATAAATATTAAAAAAATACATAAAGATGAAAGAGACATCCCTGACCTCAGAAAAGCAGAGAAATTCAGCCACAGAAAGGAATGACATCCTGATACCTGCTACAACATGGATGAACCTTAAAAACATCATGTAAGTGAAGTAATACACAAAAGGACAAATATTCTGATTCTAGTTACATGAAATACCTAAGAGGCAAATTCATAAAGAAAGTAGTTTAGAGGTTACCAGGGGTTAGAAGGATGGCAGAACAGTGAGTTATTGCTTAATGGTTACAGAATTTTTGTTTCAAATGAAGAAAACTTTTTTTTTTTTTTTAGTTTTTTTAAAGATTTTATTTATTTATTTGTCAGAGAGAGAGCGAGAGAGCGAGCACAGGCAGACAGAGTGGCAGGCAGAGGGAGAAGCAGGCTCCCTGCCGAGCAAGGAGCCCGATGCGGGACTCGATCCCAGGACACCGGGATCATGACCTGAGCCAAAGGCAGCCGCTTAACCAACTGAGCCACCCAGGAGTCCCGAAGAAAACTTTTTTTAAGAACAGTGGGGATGAGGACTTAGTAACACTTTGAATGTACTAATGTCACTAAATTGCACTCTTAAAAAAAAAAAGTTAAAATGACCTAAACCTAAAACCATAAAACTCCTAGAAGAGAACATAGGGGAAAAACATCATAGCATTAGACCTGGCAGTGATTTCTTGGATAAGACTCCAAAAGTATAGATAACAAAAGCAAAAACAGACAAAAGACAAAAATCAACACTGAAAAGACATGGGCAAAAGTGTTTCTTCACATCATATATCTGATAAAGGATCAATATTCACAACATATAAAACAACCATAACTCAACAAAAAGATCATATAACCTGATCTCAAAAATGAGCGAAGGACTTAGGTATTTCTCCAATGATAATATACAAATAGCCAACAACCTTACGAAAAGATGTTCAATTAACACCATTAAGAGAAATGTAAATCAAAATCACAATGAAGTAATGTATATAAATGTCCTATTACCATATTGTTCGTGTGAAACTAAAATAATATTGAACACGAGCTACACTTCAATTTAAAAAAGTATCACCTCACACCCTTACTATTAAAACACATACACAAAAACAACAAATGTTGGCAAAGATGTGGATACTGGAACCCTTGAGCACTGTTGGTGGGATTGTAAAATAGTGCAACCACTATGGAAAACAGTATGAAGGTTCCTCAAAAAATTGAAAATAGAACTACTATATGATCCAGCAATCTCAATTCTGGCTATTTTAAGAATCGAAAGAAGGGTCCCTAAGAGATATCTGCACTCGCACAGCAGCACTAATCACAATGGTCAAAAGGTAGAAACTACACATGTCCATCAAGAGATGAATGGATAGGATAAACAAAATGTGGTATATACATAAAATAGAGTATTAATCACTTTTTTTTAAAAGTAATCTCTACACCTATGTGGGGTGTACTATATGTAAGTATAAGTAATCTCTACACCTATGGGGTTCCAACCAATGACTTCAAGATCAAGAGTCACATGTTTCACCAAATGAGCCAGCCAGGTGCCCTAGTATTATTGAGCCTTTAAAAGTATAGAAATCTTGGGCGCTGGGTGGCTCAGGTGGTTGGGCAACTGCCCTCAGCTCAGGTCATGATCCCGGACTTCCAGGATCGAGTCCCATGCCAGGCTCCCAGCTCCTTGGGGAGTCCACTTCTCCCTCTGACCTTCTCCTCTCTCATGCTCTCTCTCACTCATTAAAAAAGAAAAAAAAAAAAAAAGTATAGAAATCCTGGGGCGCCTGGGTGGCTCAGTGGGTTAAAGCCTCTGCCTTCGGCTCAGGTCATCATGATCCCAGGGTCCTGGGATAGAGCCCCACATGAAGCTCTCTGCTCAGCAGGGAGCCTGCTTCCTCCTCTCTCTGCCTGCTTCTCTGCCTACTTGTGATCTCCATCTGTCAAATAAATAATAAAAAATCTTAAAAAAAAAAAAAAGTATAAAAATCCTGTCACATACTACGACCTGGATGAACCTTAAAGATATTATGGTAAGTGAAATAAACCAGTCACAAAAAGCCAATACTATATAAAACTCCACTTACATGATGTATCCAAAAGCAGTCAAATTCATAGAAACAGAAAACAAGGACACCTGGATGGCTCGGTTGTTAAGCGTCTGCCTTCGGCTTGATCCCAGGGTCTGGGGATCCAGCTCTACATCGGGTTCCCCGCTTGGCGGGAAGCCTGCTTTCCCCTCCCACTCCCCCTGCTTGTATTCCCTCTCTCACTGTCTGTCTCTCTGTCAAATAAATAAAATCTTTTTAAAAATAAGTAAAAGGGGCGCCTGGGTGGCTCAGTGGGTTAAGCCTCTGCCTTCAGCTTAGGTCATGATCCCAGGGCCTTGGGATTGAGCCCCGAATCGGGCTCTCTGCTCGGCAGGGAGCCTGCTTCCTCCTCTCTCTCTGCCTGCCTCTCTGCTTACTTGTGATCTCTGTCAAATAAATACATAAAATCTTAAAAAAATAAAAATAAGTAAGAAAAGAAAAGAAACAGAAAACGTATGGGTGGTTACCAGGGGCTGGGGGAAGGAAAAAAAGGAGAATTGTTAATTGGGCATAAAGTTTCAGATTTTCGGGATGCCTGGGTGGCTCAGGTCATGATCCCAGGGTCCTGGGATCCAGTCCCGCATCAGGCTCCTTGCTCGGCAGGAAGCCTGCTTCTCTCGCTGCCTCTGCCTGCCTCTCTGCCTGCTTATGTGTACTCTATCTCTGGCAAATAAATAAAATCTTTAAAAAAAAATAAAATAAAATAAAAATAAAGTTTCAGATTTTCAAGACAAAAAGGTTCTGAAGATATGTTTCCCCTCAATGGGAATGCACTTAATGCCACAGAACTACACACTCAAAAACAGTTAAAAAGAGTAAGCTTCATGTTGTTTTTTACATTAAAAAATACAAATACACCAGGGTGCCTGGGTAGCTCATCTGCCTTCAGCTCCGGTCATGATCCCAGGGTCCTGGGATTGAGCCCCACATGGAGCCCTGCATAAGGCTCCCTCCAGGGAGCCTGCTTCTCCCTCTCCCTCTCCAGCTCACCCTGCTTGTGCTCTCTTGCCTTCTGTCAAATAAAATCTTCTTAAAGAATTGCAAATATAAAAAGTGGTTTATATGGCCAATTTTTGTTATATATGTTTTACCACAATTTTTTATTTATTGGGGGGGTGCAAAAAAGGCAGTTTTATTAAAGTACAGGGATAGGACCTGTGGGCAGAAAGAGCTGCCTCTGCCACAGTTTTTTTTTTAAATTATACCTAAATCCTATGATTCCATGGCTTAAAAAGAGCAATTTGTTCAAAGTACCCTGAGCCCTGAGTAGTGGTGACAATGCTCCTATTTCCTCCAACTTCCTCACTAAGGCCTCCAAGTGACAGCTCTTCCCTCCCTTTCCAAGGCATACCACCACTTCTAACCTCCTTATCTTCCTTATTAGATCCAATCTCACAGGGAAATTAAGTTAAAGAAACTGCAGTGGCAATCATGGGAAGGGGGACAGAATTCAGCACATTTAGAAAAAGAGTCCAAATCTTTATTTAAAAAAAATTTTTTTTCACATGGTAGACATATGATAAATGTTAGGTCTCTGCCTTCCCTTTCCTTCTCTTCTTCCATCCCAGCATATGTTTAATAGAGCAACTTCGGGGTGCCCCGGTGGCTCAGCTGGTTAAGAGACTGCCTTCAGCTCAGGTCATGATCCCAGGGTCCTGGGATGTAGCCCACATCAGGCTCCTTGCTCCGTGGGGAGCCTGTTTCTCCCTCTCCCTGCTACTCCGCCTGCTTGTGCTCTTTGTCAAATAAATAAATAAAAATTATTTAAAAATTAAAAAAGCAACCTTTCTGGGGCACCTGGGTGGCTCAGTCAGTTAAGCATCCAGTTCTCGGGCTTGTGAGATTGAGCCTGGCATCCAGCTCCACAGAGTGCAGTCTGCTTGTCCCTCTCTCTCTGTTCCTCCCCCTGCCCACACAGGCAGGTGTTCTCGCTCTCTAAAATAAATAAGTAAAACCTTATAAATAAATAAATAAAAGAGCAACTTCTCTGTGCTTGTGCTGGACATCCCCTGGCCCACCTCACATATGCTGGAGCTATTAAATCCACAGCACCATTTAAAATTTGTTTAAAAAAATAATAAATTAACTGTGTTTTTAAACCATGCCTATCATATACTATTAAACCTTCAAAACACATCACTAAACTGTGAGTAGGATAAACTTATTATTTTGGTAAAATAATAAACATTTGTCTAATATTTAAAAAAGGATAAGATAAAGACCAAGGACTAAGAATCACTTATGAGTGATGGGACTAAGAGTGAGTTTCATTTCTTTTCTCTATTTTTTATAATGAATCTATAGCTTTTTTTCAATATAGCTTCTGTAAGGAGAAAATTTAGTGGAAATCTTTAGAAAAATAAACACTCTGGCTCAAAATCTCACTGTCTGTCTCTTACACCGCAGGCACTTTCACACATACTGCACTGAAGCTGAATTAGCACCCAGAAGACAGACACTATTTCCTCCATTTTGCAGATGAGAATAAACTGAAGTTCCAAACAGTTAAGTGACTTGGTCAAGGCTATATAGCCAGCAACTGGCAAAGCAAGGATCACCAGGCCTTTTAACTTCAATCACAGGGCCCTTGCCATTCCAGGCAATTTGCATTGTTGCTCCTAATATTGTCTGCTTGCTTTTTAAATTTATGATGAGACTCTCTTAAGAATCCTTGCTATG